>JAUTBT010051387.1:0-14529 GCA_032361225.1 Lepetodrilus schrolli | reverse complement strand
AATTAAAGGGTGTTGATTTGAGAGGAAGACCACCTGTAACATGGGCAAATAGGGTTGAAGAATACTGGAGGGAGAGAAATGGTGGAAGAATGCATGGAATGGTATATGCAAGGGAGGCATGTAAGGACAGGGATAAGTGGAGACTCTTTTGCCATGGCCGTCCCTTGATGGGAGTTCCCGGAGGTAATGGGCATCAGAGATATGGATAGATAGGTAGATAGACAATGAGGTTTGTTAATTTTTGTTATTTCAGGTGTAATACAATATCTAATATTGGCCAGTGGGAGCGATGATGACATGGGATCTTTGCTGGGCTTACTCCATTCTGCCCCTTCAACAGAGCTACAACTCAAGATTGATATCCTCAAGGTAACAAACTGTAACTGTCTGTTGAGCTGAGATCTTGCTCATCATTTGGAGGGTTAATAGAGCTGGTTTATAGTCTGTAAAAGTTTCTTAATCCAATTTACATTAGAGGTACCATGTTTTTATGGCAATGAATATTCATATTATGGTTCCTGTCAACAAATATAAAGTATAAGACCTATACAACTGTTGTACAGTTGAATGAAGACAAGTTGTAATTATGCACTGAAGCCTTTTCTTTTTTTTTCAGTCCCTTTTGGTTTGCCTGAAAGAATCTCATCGAACAAGAACTGTGTTCCGCAAGGTTGGGGGCTTTGTTTATGTAATGAGTGCCTTTGTGAGTTTAGAGGGGAGTCTGGGAGACATTGTGCCACATGTCTGGAGCGCTGTACCTTCACGACAGATTCTCACCCTTCTACTAAATGTTTTTAACACTATTACCACAGCACTGAGATATGAGCCTGCCAATGCCAAATTTTTCCATCATGAGGTAAGCTTTAGCTGAGAGTAAGAATTGCAAGTTACTGTGATCAAGCCAGTGTCATTGAAGGATAGTATCATTGGATTTTAGCTTTTATTATCTCATATATTACTTTTATGTTTTGCTATTAGTAATCCTTGTGCCATCGCATATACTTCTGATGGGTGATTTTGTGAAGAACTTCTTTGATAGGCAATTTTGCAGTAATTTCCAAAACACCTAAAGATGCACTTCCATCTACAGTGTTCTTTTTATCTGTTCTCACTCGTTTCATTCAGATATAATGTTTAAGTGATTCATTTTCTTAAGGAATGGAAAAGATGGGTGTTTAGATAGAGAGGTGTGTAAGATGGTGAAGAAGGTACCTGTATTTATACGAGTACCTACAATGAACTTTTGCCAAAATGTCAGAGCTAGTGCAAAGTGCACACTTTTTGCTTGTTGGGTTACTGTATACCTGTCCAATGTGGTACCTCTTTGAAATTCATCAGGGATTGACTTCAGGCATGGGTATAACTTTTTAAACATTTCTTTGTTCACTCCATGCATGTTCCTTATACAGTAATCCCTCGATTTAATGGACCCCGATATAACGGATTTTGGATTTAACAGAAGAAGCATGACTAGGAAGGAATCCCAACATCCTTCACTGTTGATGAATAGAAGCAGCATCTCAAGTAAGTATTTGACATAACTGAAAGAGAACCAAAACTCCCCACAGAGAACCCCCACATCAATTAATCTAAAGATCAACACATTAGGAATACTGTAGATATGGGGGGGATGGAAGAAGGGGATTTATTCCCAAACACTCAAGTTAGTACAATATATGTATCACTAAAGGAAAAACTATCAGTAGTTCTTTTAGTCTCTAACTAAAGTGGAGACTAACATTCTGTATATTGTATTAAAAAATAGCCCATAGGTAACATTCGATTTAAAGGACTTCGGCATTAATGGACATTCCCCCTCCTCTTAGTTCGTTAAATCAAGGGTTTACTGTACTAGAATGTAAGTGTGACATTTCATTTTTGTGGAACTGTGAGGGAGGCTGGCAAGTTTTTTGTAGTGGACAATATTTATTTCGTACTGTATTTAAAGGGAAATTTGCCTGAAGACCCATCTTGGCCTTGAAATGAAACCTCTGCCTTTGGCATACGCGGACTCAGGTGTACTAAGGGTCTTCCAAGACAAGTATGGAAGGAACAGAGAAACCCTCTAGAACTATTCCTTTTAAGATTATAAGTAAGAGAGCCCCCACTCACAATCTCCTCCCTGCAATTTCATTCAAAGAGACAGTTAATAAAAGGATTTCCTCATTGATGGTTCTTGAAAAGGTAAATCCAAGAACCTTCTGAACAGGCTTAGGAGGATAAAAGGGAGTTACACAAGGGTGAGGATTGCAGTATGACTCTAAATATTCGCCTTTATCTAAACAAGCCAGAGCCTGTCATCTGCACTTTTGCTGAGGTAACATAGACTGCATTAAAGTTTCTCTATATGAAGCAGAAGGCTGTTTTAACACATGCCCCAAGATTCTCTAAATGAGCTCTAGTTTATAGAATGCTCTGTTAGGGAGGTTGAGGAGGGACATGATTCACAAAGGGCAGAGATATCTCCAGAGTCAGAGAAATCTTTCTAAAATGATATGAAGGGCACAGTATCCTCAGAATTATCTTTGCCATCTACCATACTCTAATCAGATACAGCTGCCTTTAGTTTCATGGAGTATGTTCACATCATAAGACTGTGTACACTAGCCATAATCCATCTTTCTCATATAAAACCAGAAGGCAGAATCTGTATTCCAGCAGTGACAAAAGAGACAAGGCCATGGATCCACTCGCACATCAAGCACAGGGACAGGACTACCATATCTTAAGATAGTAAGAGGGTTGACTTAGTTTCCCCCCAATCTACACAAATTTAACACAGTTTAGGGTCTGTCCATTCTTAGAGAACCTACTAGCTTTAAAAAAACACCTGGTAGGTCCATTAACACTAAAAGGCCAATTCAACAAGGCATTCAGTTTTCATTTCCAGAAAACAAAGTGGTCTAAACTGAGGGACAGAAAGGCAAACTACCTAGCTTCAGCTTTTTTAAGAAGGCCTTGATGGTAACAGTATATGCAGACAGATGGGGATGTCAGAGAGCAAACGACTGGTGACAAGAAGGCCAGTCTAAGGGATATGGCACGGAAGAATGCATCTAACCACTTGAAACTCGTCACAATTAGTACTACTTGGTGGTTAACTAAGTTTAACACTGTCCTTCCTGAGGATGGAGGGAACTAGAGTAGGATCTTATTGTTGTCCTTCCTGGGGATAAAAGGAACAAATGTAGCATCATATGTCACCTTTCATCGACCATATGATTGTTGAGGTTATTGAGAGGACTACATTGGTTGTCTTTTGCCTACCTGAATCCTTGTGGTCCTCATAATATCAAGGGATCTGTCACTAGCACTGTGAGAGTCCCAAACTTTGATGGCTGCTAGCCTCAGAGTAAGGAACATTTTTGCACCGGTAGTGGAAACAATTGCATCACCTACGACTTATGGCAGAATCACACACACTCTAAAAGGGTGGAAGCTGGCTTTTCATCCGTACTGTCATGCAATTTGGAAGTTTGCTTGCTCAAAAATAACCTCATAGGTATCATCCACACACTACCTTTGGATGGCAGATGAAAGAAGGTCAGTAGTTTGGTCACTATATGTGGATTTATGGCTTCTCATCCAGTGCACCAAAGGGACTTGAAAGTAGCAACTCAGGATAAAGGGTATATGCAGTGGTGGTACAGAAGGGAGAGAAGATTCGACTTCCCCACACTGCTTGGATGAGTAAGAGGGTAGCTCAGCAAAGTCTGGAGTGAGCCTAGTGGGCTGAAGCGTCCAAGAGTTTTATACTTGATATGGTGCACATGAAAGCCCATAACATACACCTGGTTCCTCTGGGTAGGAGACAAAAAGACAGGGAAAGGCAAAGGAAAGTGGAAAAAATATAGGCAGAAAACTGGAAAAATGCAAGGTCTACAGAGCTTTCTGGGGTGCTAAAAAATGCAGCTGACCATCAACAATGGTGCTGTAGTGTGCATGTGGCATACTTCTAAAAATGTCATTAGTTCTAAGTTAATTTTCTCACGGAACAGGCATCAGAGGTATAGATAGATAGCTAGATTGTCAAGTATGTGGAATATCATGAAATATGATTATGGTATAATTATATCTAGCTGAAGGTATGGTTACAAAAACTGAGTATCAAATGAACATCCGAGAGAACCAACAAGTGTTAACATCACCTACAGTTGTGCTTTCAAGGTTAACTGAGTTCAACAACTTAACTACCTTTTATATTTAATTTCAGTATTTTTTCATTAATTGACCAAGGACTTACTTTGCTTATTTGCTCACCAGTATTAGCAAATATCTATTACTTCAAGTCCGACCCCCTAAAGCATGCTGATGGGCAAAATCCAGGGCTAGTTCCAGTATAAACTAAACAAATTAAAATTCCTTTAAAGTTCTAAAAGGGCTTCATATTAAAGGCAATATACTGTAACAACAGAATGCAACAAAAAAATGCAAGAAGGTGAAACAGAATGTCTGAAGGTATGTGGGGTTAGCAGAATGAACAGCATATCAAATGAAATTATAAAAAGATGTATGGTAGAGGTCAGTAAAGTTAAGGAGGTACGGAAATAAGAGAATTATAGCAATACTAACTCAACATAAATGAGGTGTGTAGAAGAAGTATCAAAATGAAAGCTGAAGGTATGTGGAAGGACAGTATGAGAAACTGTGTATGTGAGGAGTCTGTATGGAGAAACCAGTTAAAATGTGCAAAAGCCACACTCATGTAATGAACAAAGAAGGTCTCTGGTTATCCAGATGAATAAAGTTTATTTATACTGACTTATTTCCATACCCTTCTGTTGGAGGAATAAACAATGGTGTACTCCTCTTGCCATCAGCAGTCCTTGTTTCAATCTGTTTGTTGATTAGGGCTCTCGTAGGTGTATATGGAACTGAGGAATAGATATAATTAGCCGAACATCACCCTGACACTTTCTAAAGTTATTTTTCACTCCAATACATAAATAGCTAAAAAAAAAATTTCTTTAAAAAATTCAAATGTTCTTTTTGTAATTCTTTCTGCCTACAACAAATTGATGTATCATTATTCATCTTTAGATAACACTGGTCAACAAAAAGTTTGTCCCATGGAAAAAAATATCTGTTTCTTATGTATTTTTGCATGCTGAGTCCAAATATGTTTTCAGAATTTCTCTATCACCCACAGTTTTTTGTTCCAGCATACTCGCATATCATTACGTACAGTATATATGTACCAGTGCTCTACGGAGCATTTGAAACAAAAAGTTTAACAAACACAGCTATTTTCATTGTTTGTGAAGTGCAATAGCTTCTTTTTGAAAGCACAAGCCTAGATAAATGAGTCACCAGGGGCCTGCAGAAACACGACTGGAAATGTTGGGACATTCAAACAGTGCCCACTCCTGAGTAGCAGTTCTCTGTCAGTTGCAGGCTAGAACTCAATGTGTAAACAGTGTCTTTTCCACTCTGTTGACAGATTGTGCTTTTGTGTATTCAAGTGTTGTGCTGATACCCCATCCACCATTATAATGCCGAGAAACTGTGTAAATAGTCCGAATTCTTTCTGCTACATCTGCGGTGAATTGACATTCATATCGCAAAAACGTTCTTTCACACCCCTCATTAAAAAATGCTATGAGCATTACTTTGGTTGTAAAGTGGGTGACCAGGATAAAAGTTGGGCCCCCCATATTTGTTGTGTCACATGTGTCAGGCTTCTCACAGCATGGGCAAAAGGTTCACGCCGTATGCCTTTTGCCATTCCTATGGTTTGGAGAGAACCCAAAGATCACGCTTCGGATTGCTACTTCTGCCTGACAAATATAAATGGTATAACATCAAAATCCAAGCATACTGTTAAATATCCTAAATTACCATCTGCTATGAGGCCAGTACCTCACAGTCAGGAATTACCTGTGCCAGAGCCTCCAAGAAACATGACACTGAGTGACGATGAGTCTGGTGATGAGAAAGTAGACCAAGTAGAGGACAATATGGATCCAACATTTGAAGCAAGCTGTTCTTCAAGTGAACCACATTTGCTGAGTCAAGGAGATCTTAATGATCTTGTCTGCGATTTAAATTTGTCTAAGAAGCAAGCCGAACTTTTGGGTTCCAGGTTAAAGGGCTGGAATCTTCTCCAGAATGAAACTAAAGTTTGTTTTTATCGTGATCGCCATGTCGTTTTCAAAGAATTTTTCTCCCTTGAAGATGGTCTGGTGTTTTGCAATGATGTTCGTTCTGTTATGGAGGCACTTGGCCACGAATATAACACAGATGAGTGGCGCTTGTTTATTGACTCATCAAAAGTAAGCTTGAAAGCGGTTCTACTCCACAATGGAAATAAGTTCCCCTCCGTTCCTCTGGCTCACACAGCTAACATGAAGGAATCGTATGATAACATGAAGCTTCTTTTGGAAAAAATTAAGTATGGGGACTTTAAGTGGAATGTATGTGGTGACCTAAAGGTTGTGGCACTTTTACTCAGAATGCAACTTGGTTACTCGAAGTTCTGTTGTTTCCTCTGTGAGTGGGACAAGAAAAATCATTATGTAAAGAAAGTGTGGCCAAAACGAACATCACTGACTCTATGGAAGAAGAATGTCATCAATCCTCTTCTTGTTGATCCTGAGAAAATTTATCTGCCTCCTTTGCACATTAAGCTCGGGTTAATGAAGAACTTCGTCAAAGGTATGGATAAAACTGGCCATGGATTCACATATTTGAGGAATAAATTCCCCAGAATCAGTGATGCAAAAATCAAAGGAGGGTATTTTTGTAGGACCACAGATCAGGGAACTGCTTCAAGATGAAAAGTTCGATGAAGAGCTAAATGAAGTTGAAAAAACTGCATGGCTGTCATTGAAGAGAGTTTGCAAAGATTTTTTGGGGAATCACAGATCAGAAAACTATTATGATGTTGCAAAAGATCTACTGACTTCATATAAAGCTCTGGGGTGCAATATGAGTCTAAAAATTCACTTTTTTGACTTGCACTTGGACTTTTTCCTGGAAAATCTTGGGACAGTCAGTGATGAGCATGGCGAAAGATTTCACCAGGACAGATCCCTATCCACATTTGGGCCCCACAGACCTTTCCATGGTTTACCCCAGATGTTTCATGTCGACCCCAGTATACCACATCATTCCAGTTCACTCTATCCCGTGTACTCCTTTCATCCTCCTGCATGCTCAGGCCCCTGTCGCTCAAAATCTTTTTCACTCCATCATTTTAAGGTGCTTCCATACTTTTCAATTTCCTTTGCATAATCTGCAAACATATTCATGTATAAGTTCATACCTTCAGGCAAGTCATCTGCATAAATCAAGAAGAGCAATGATCCCAAAATGGAACCCAGTGGCACTCCACTGTTGACCTCAGCCCATTTTGAGAAGGCTTCCCTGACGTTTGTTGTTTGTTCCCTTCTGCTTAGATAATCTTTTACCCTTTGAAGGAGTTTACCCTGTAACGTAAACCTGCCTGGTGATTCAACTTCTTAATCAGCCTCCTGTGCTGCACAGTGTCAAATGCTTTCTTGGAGTCCAGATACAAACAATCCCCCCAGCCTTCCCTTTAATCTAAGACAAAGTTCACTCACTCATAGAAATCTAAGAGATTTGTTACATATTACATTTGTCAATGACTGTACGTACAGTGTCTCATTTAGTTATTTTCTTCTTTATTTTAAGTCTTCCACATGCTTTCTACTTATTTTTTCCAGAAACGTACATACCACACTTGTCAGAGACCAATCTGTATGTAGTTCAGTGTCTGCTTCCTTTCTTGTGGATAGGAATGACGTTTGCCCTTTTCCCCACCCTTGGCACTTTGGCTGTCTCTAACAACATCTTGAACAGTTTCAAACAATGTTTAAGGTGGATGAAACAAATTGTATAAATCAATAAGCTTTGGTCTTGAAACTGGTGCATCTTCAGATGGTCCCATTTTGAACCATTGATGCTGTATGATCTCTGATCTGATTTAAGTTTTGCTTGAGTAAGTCTCTTGCCAACATTTTTTTTTCTGATTTTATGCAACAAAAAACATGAATAGTTGTTTATGAGCTTAATGTTATAGATTGTTGATGAACAACATTGCATTTTCTCTTTAAAGCAGTATGCATTTCATCCTTCTGCTGCAATTTATAGATGTTTCCAGATGCAGTGTTACTACAAACTTCATTACATTTCTCTTCTCTGATAGGAAATATGTCCATTGATATCTTTCTTGAATTGGATACTACATATATCTGCAGAATTTAGAAAATATTCAAAGATACAGTCAACTCACATGATGAGTGTAAATCACAGTTTTGACCAGTAGCAGATGAAGCTTAGCAAGGAAGATGGTAAATAGATCTGCTAAGTGATGGTATGTGGAAATACTGTAGTGGTACTAACTTTCAGAAGATATTCAAAGCAGGCTGAATTATGTTTGATAAGAATTATGGATGCTGGTTAGGTTACTGCAATATGCATTTATAGTGGTAGATTAGTAACTCCAGATTCAAGATTTTTTTCAGTTTGTTGAATGCCGGATAATAAAGCTTTTCGTGTATATAGTACTTTTGTCTTTGACTTTGTTTTTACATGGGTGGATGATTGGTCAGGCTTGTTCATGCTGTAAACAGCACTGCTAAATTTTATTGTATGAAACCTAAACTTGATGTCTATAATACAGTAATTACTAAATTTCAGGGTGACCTGAAGTTCTTTGTCAATGGAGAATGCCAGGGTGTAGCAGCTGCCAACTTACCACAGATGTTGTATGCTGTGGTTGATATGTATGGCAAATGTGCTCAAGTTACTGTTACTGCCCCATCCACACCAGATTCTAGTAAGTTTTATAATTTTGGATGACGCGCTTTCATGTGTTAGGTACTACTGTTATATTTTGACAATATGAGACAATTATTTTCTGAAGCTTTTGCTGAAATTTCTGGAGAACATGAGGAGACATAATTTGAATGTATTATATGCTAGAGAGTGATGCACAGAGACTTCATAATTGACTCTTTCAGACACACTAGATGAGGACTCCACA
The DNA here is from genome assembly GCA_032361225.1 of Lepetodrilus schrolli. Classification (NCBI taxonomy): domain Eukaryota; kingdom Metazoa; phylum Mollusca; class Gastropoda; order Lepetellida; family Lepetodrilidae; genus Lepetodrilus; species Lepetodrilus schrolli. The sequence goes on along the minus strand of JAUTBT010051387.1, from coordinate 5,522 downwards.
AGTGAGATGTCATCAATACGGGACTCCAATATTTTGGACTCCAATCATGACCAGATTCCTTCTGGTGTTACAAATGTTAATAGTCACACCTGTGGAAACTTTAATGCAGTTGTTGGTAATCTTGCACCTTCTGTTAACGTTACTGCTGGTGTAAGCCATGGCACTTGTAGTGCACTCAGTAATCATGTAGCAAACATCAGCATTGCCAACAGCCTTATGTCTAACAGTGACAGTAATGTTCTCCATGACGAGAGGGATGGTAGAGAGAGTAGCTGTGACGCATCTCGTAATCCTTCGCCACGAGCCTCAAATGGAGCCCCTCATCCCCCTGTTGCAGTTTGTGGACCAACACAGGCAGTCACAGTGACCAGCTGTAACAATGCTGGCCCTGGGAGTACCCCATCTGGTTATACTTGTGGTGGTGCAGTGGGTGGCACTGGTGGGAACAATAACAACAATGGTAATAATAACAGTGGTGGTGGAAACAACAATAATGGCACAAGCTCTTTAAATGTAGGTGCTGGTCAAATTGGAAGTAATAATCCTAGTGACTTAGAGAACATGGTGAACTATACCTCAGGATCTGACAGATTACGATTTCATGACAAGAGTGGAACTCTTGTAAAATTGTCCAACAGTTCCAGAACAGCTGAACGGAGAAGACCCTTAGATGAATTCAATAATGGAGTGGTCATGAGCAGTAGAGCACTTAGGGAAAATGAACTTTTTGAGGTAAATTTTTCACTGTTTTAGCCTTTTTATATTGATAATGTTGAACTATACGAGTTAAATCTTATTACAGATTTATGTACCATGTTCTGTAGGAGGTTGATAACTATTCTGTAGAGATTTCCATTGATAGATTTTAGTTATCGTAAAACTATTAACTGCCATTAAGACTAAGAAAGATGAATATCATTATATATGGGAGGGACTTGATGTTTCAGGGTTAACTTTCAGCATAGATTTATACATATTTCTGTCTTCTTTATTATGTACCTTTTAATTTAAACAGGATCACATCCAAAAAGTCTGGTCACCAACCTTCTCATTACTCTCAGGCGTGGAGGACCCATCAGGAACATTTAGAACATTAGCTGAGGAATTGTATATTTGTCTGGTTATCTCTCAAATGGAGTATTTGCTGGTTGATTTTGTGTAATTTAGAATATGCAGAGAGAGAGTGAAGGTTGCTCCAGTAAGTATATACTAGGTGTAAAGTAAAAGAAAGAAATATTAAAGGTATGAAGTTGATGAGTGCATTAATGTTAATGTTACCAAAGAACAGAGCCATCAGAGTTTGATGTAATTTTGTTCATTACCATGTCTCTCAGGTCATTCAAGGCCTATGTGTATCCTGCCTGAAAGCCACATCATGGAATCATTACCTCAGGAGTGTGGACATTTATGATAAAAGATGTATATCTGGAAATAATAGGAATTTTTATATTTTCCTGAAACCGTTGCAAAATTTTCTGTAACAGTTTTCCTAAACTACATACTTTTGGATAATGTGGTAGAAACTTGACCCTTTCACTGCAGCTGGGGTATATATGCCCTTGTATTTTTTTCTGTTTACTGTGGCTTGGACATATAACTTAATGGTTCTTGAATAGTTTGCCTCTGGCTTGAGACAAAATTTATGGCCATTAATGATTGTAGTGGCATCTCAAGCATTGTTACCTTTTTCAAAGACTACAGCCTATATTGTTTCCATACATGGGCCAGTATATATAGAAATGTCAAGGAAGTGTGCAACGTATTTGCCCTCACAATTTGTGATAATTTGTGAAGCTCTAATAAATGTTTTTTATGGAAAACCCTGGTAATCATATTCTTTTGTGACAAAAGCACTTCCAGAAATATCACTCACCTTACTGCATATGCTTGAAAGTACTCATTGCATACCTCATATGCCTAGCTGCAAAGCAGTGTAAATTTAATGGCACTGAGCAGATGTAAACAGTGTTACACCAGAGTGACTTATAAATCATTTTATGTAGAAAATTATGTGTTAGTTAATTGTAATAACAAACTTGTGGAGATACTTTTTGGAGTATTTGAGATTATCCAGCACACAAAGTGCATGGTTGATGTTAGATCTGTTGCAGTGAAAGGTTTAGAATTGGAAAGTATAGTTAGAGATTGTGTAATATTTTCAGTATTACTTGGATGTTCAATAGATGTCCTTTATTAAAGGACCAAAGGTATAACTTGAAGATTGACAAAGTGTATTGATGGAAGAGGAGATGTTTTGTGTGAGTTATATGTATCATTTGTATTCATTTGTGTGAGTTGCTATATCTAAATTGCGACTGGAGTTACTGCAGGTAATAGTAACTGATATTGTATATGTGGACAGATCTCATGAGAAGCCGTAAGCTGAGCTGATGTGGATTTTTAGTTAGAACAGTACATACCGATGAAAGCCCATTTAGCTTGTCAGGAAGTCACTTGGTATGAGAAAAGTTCCAGTTGAATGAAACTTTGCCAGAGTCAACTGAGAAGTAGGTTTGCAAGACACGTAAGCCTGAGAAAGTCACTGCATTTTGATTTTTTACATAGGAGACCAGCTATCCCTTTTGTGATCTCAGAGAAGGTACTAAAGATAACTAAGTACAGAAGAATAACTAGTAGTATTGCTAGTGCTGTGCATGGTAGGATTGTGGCCTCTTGTGTGTGTAAGATTATTGCACCCCCATTAGTTAAGGAACAAGAAAGATTAGGAAGGGAAAGGGGTATTTTAGACCAGGATTTTGTACCTAGGTAAATTGTGGAAAAAGTTTGTAAGGAAAATGAAAGTGTATGCAATGTTAATGAGTTTAGGAGTGATGAATAGAAAAAGGTTTTTGGAACTTTTGACTGTGTTGTGATGCAAGACTGCTGAATGTTCTTCAGTCTTTCTGTGCTGTTGTGCATTTATACATTGTACTTTGGATGTAGGTTTTACTAGACTCCATCTGCATGTGGTTATGCCATGAGTGAAAAATCACCTTTGGTGTTGTTATATCATAGTCAGTGGATGAAGGGAGAACAGTCTTGTTGAGGCAATTCTTGCCCCCAAAAAGTCTATTTCCCTGCTTTTGATTGAAACACAGCCATGTAGCTGCATGAGCTCCTTATAAGGGGTCCTAGGATTGTTTAGATAATCAAACTTAAGAAGTGCTATCTATCTATCTATATCTCTTAACGCCTGTTCCAATTGGAACTCCCTCAAAGGGGTGGCCACGGCAACAGAGTCTCCATAAATAATGAACTCCAATGCTGCTTCTTAGCCTTTAGTCCCTCACCCTTAACAGGCCACTGGCAGAGGGCAAGTCTAGCGCAGTGTTTGCAGAGGCTCCTACCTAATTTTCCTAATGACTACTTCTGTCTAATGCTCCTACCTACTACTTCTACCTAATGTTTCTACCTAATGCCTAAAAGTTCTTACCTATTACTTCTATCTACTGCTCCTACCATTTTGCCAAAAGGCAGGGCTAGCACATAGTGCTCGCCGCGGGAAAATCTAGAGTTACGAAGAATGAGCTGCGTGAGTTAAGTGTATTCAAGTGTTACATATGACAAGGAGAGATTGTATGTTTGTGCACAGAATGTTAGTAGTCCACATGTTAGTGAGGCAGAAAGAAAAGACAGCTTCCTGGGTCAGAGGTGTGCAACTTGACAACCACTAAAGTGCTGGCTCACTAAGCAGATGTCACTAACCCATCTGATGCCCAGGCGGGTAGTACTGGTAATATACCTCCCTGGTCGTTGGCTGCCTACCAACTACTACCTAGATTAATAGTTAGTGGTAAAGATCTGGAATTCAAGAAGTGCTGAACATATATATTTATGTTTCCATATTTCCTGCCCACATTTGAATAGGCTTCTGCTTTCTAGAGGTATACTGTATATAGATGTCATATATTATGAGCAACTCCAGTTAGCTTGTGGTAAAAATCCTCCAGTCCATCAGTTTTCCACGGATCACCATGATGGAAAGGAGTTATTGACATGCTCACAGGTGGTCTCAACCTGTTACTACACTGCAGAAAAATGAGATTGTTGGGGGTTGGATGATTGTGACAACCATCTATCTGATTTGGACATTAGGGGCCCTGAAGATAGTGATTTTGAATACAGGACTAGAGGATGATAAAATGGGTTCACCCATTCACCTGACTAACATCCACTTGTGTTATTTTCTCCTTGGTACTTTAAAGAATGTGCCAGTTTCATTGACATGGTGATAGAAAGTTGCCTGAGGCTCTTAACCACACCCATATGAAAGAAAACAAATGGCTTAAGGGTTTAGTTATCCTTGAGATGGCAGATGGAGGAGTATAACATCATGCTGCTAGCCTCAAAATAGATCCTTGCTTGTTGGGTGTCAACTCCAGAACTAATGAGAGTTTTGGAAAAGGTCAGGGTTGGAGTTGTCAAGAAATATTTGTGTTCAGCCTCAGACTTCGGAGCAAGGATGTCATAAAAACTGCAAAGGGCTTTTTTTTTTTCCAGGCCAAAAACAAGGGTATCAACAGGAGAATTATTTTAAGTTTCTTTTTAACACCCACATGCTGAAACACATGTTTAAAATGACTGCCCATGCAGAATATCCATTAGACCTAACAGTTAAACAACTGGACCATCATCCTAGACTAAAAGGATGCTTACTGGCACATTCTATTATACCCAGGATTGAAGAAGTCTTTGGCATTCAGAATTGGAATACAGACCTGGCAGTTCAAGCTGATGCTTTTCAATATATGCATAATACTACAAAGTTTTCCTGAGTAATTTCAGCCTTGGTCCCAAAACTGTCTACCAGCTTTGGCTTACCATAACAACTTTTTGATGATTTCAACTTAAAAGATTAGGTGCCAGACTGGGAGTTTTGAGTCCTGAACACCTTTCAGAAATGGGTCTAATTATCAACCTGGACAAGTCCTGCTTGATTCTTAGCCAGAATTTTACATTACTAGGAGTAGGTTGTAACTTATTTTGGCACTCTACGTATGTCTCCTAAGAGACATGGCTCGGGACTACTCGAAGTGCTGCAATTGCTGCGTGGTCCCAGACCTTTGTGTCTCAAAGTTAGTTAGAGCAACTTTTGGGAATTTCAGTTTTGCAGCCCTGTGGAGTGACATGTTGAGGCTGTAGGCCAAAAAGTTTACCTCATAAATAAGCAAATTCTTTCCTGCAGACAACAGAGGTCTTCAGAGAGTACTTCCTAGGAACTTCATGAATCCTGTATTTGGTTGCCTGATGGAGAAAAACTTTAATAACACCTACCTTGGAGGCTTCCAGTGACTAATGTGGTAGCTGGGATGGACACATTGAATCAAGGATGTGGCTTTCAGCAACTGATGTTGTGAAAAATGAGCATTGATGGATAGATTGTGTAAGGGTCAAGTGCATAGCTTCGAATCCTGATTGCGGCAGTCGGTCCACAGTCAACCCAGCTGTTCATCCTCCCTTAGGGGTTGGTTGATAAAATGGGTACCTGGCTCAGGCTAGGGTATATATATATTATATATATA
>JAUTBT010051376.1:0-15835 GCA_032361225.1 Lepetodrilus schrolli | reverse complement strand
TATATATATATATATATACACACACACACACACACACACACACACACACACACACGGATTACATATGTACAATGTATACCTGTGACTAGTTCTGGATTTATCTTCGATAATTTCACTTTGCGATCAAGATGTTCAAGAGTGACCTTCTGTTCCGCTGTCTTTGCAGCTGCATCTTTACTGAAGCCTGAACCCATGTTATCTTTCAGAACACCACTTATCCAGGACTTCTGCAGATCTAAAAGTAGTTTCCAGTAATAAAGGCATTATATTTTGTTTAATTATTTAACATATTTCATTTGCATGAATTAATTTACCAATACATTGTTAAATGCCACAAGAGACAGCTGTGCAAGCATGCGTATACGTAAAGAGTTGATCACTCGAAATCTATATGAGTTGAGTAACGTACATCAAAGTATGTTAATTTCCGATCCAGTTAATGATGGTTGATCAATCAAAAATGATATACAAATATGAACAAGTTAATCACAGTGGTAAATAATCACTCTCACTCATGCTCACGTGATTCAGAAATGAAAACTGTCTAAAAGAAATATATAAATAGGTTGGAAATGTTCTTCTACATTCTGAACATCAGTTGTCGGGAAGCATATGGTTCAGTTTACAGTTTAATAATATAAATGCAGAAGCCAATCATCATAGTACGATGTGATTATTAATTGTAATAGAGGCCCCTAAGAAAGTATGCTAGTGCTAGTGATGACAACCTCGCCAGTAACGTACATTTCACTTACGGTCCTGGTCAACGTAACAGTAATGAGACAGATTTTGAAAATTACGTTCTTCATTAAATTGACTCTTGTAATGATTAATGTTAGCTCAGCAATTTCACAATAACTTACCTTAAGGCATAGAATACAGAGCAGACAAAATAACTTAGTTCGTGAACGCACATGTATATGATTTAATATATCCTATGCATAATAACTTAAAATACCCGTATTACTCAATTCTGGGCAAGGAGGATACTCTAGTTAGTACCAAGAAACGTAAAGGCAATACATATAACGCCTATGTCATGCAGCCAATCAAATAATGTACTTCCTTGTCTCAGAGTGGTCATTGGAGTACACAAGTTATGTGGGTAAAAATAAAGAACGTTGAATGGGGAAGCAAACAATAGCTAGGACAGCACGTAAACCATACAAGCTATATACAAGGAAGATTAACATTAATAGGGTACCAAAACGTGCTGCATCTAAGTATATGTACACATTGTAACTACCATGACCCGTGGACATAACAACACCTTCTAAATTACTTGTGTACACGAGTTGAAAAATGCTTATTTGGAAAAATGAAAGATATGTAATTATATTCCTATTTGTATTGTCAAGATGGAGTAGAAAAATAAATACTGTCTCGATACAGTAGGCCTATACAATATAATAGCAGAGACACCACCGTCGCAGGTTATGTCTCGCGAGCCCGATCTAGGTAAAACAAAAAATCACCTAAATCAATCAAGCGTAAGAGGTGTGAGTAATCGGTAATCAATTATTATCATCTGTTATAGTATTAGTGAGTTCCCTTTGTTGCAGTTTCCGTATGAATGAGAAAACAAACAGACAATTAAAAGATAGAATTATATGTTATTACATTATATTAAATATATACCTCAGATGCTGCAAACCAATACCGGCCACGACTGACGTGTATGCTACACGCGTTGTTTATTCTTGTGACCAGTACCAGCCCGTATTCGGAGGTTTACTGCAACAATCAGTGCTATGGGTTATGATTTTTTGTGAACCACTCCTTTCAGTATATACTGATATTGGTCACGTTTTTCTACCTCACATGCCGTATATAGCTTTCGGCTCGTTTTCACAAGGGTCAAAGAAAGGTGCAACTTAAACATGCATGTTTCCACTCCAAAGTAAATAAACTGTAGATAAGTATTAAATTATAGACAAAACATATCCCCAAATCATAATGTTATAGATATACTTCACATACATTTGAAGGTAAACAATCATAAATTGGGGACATAATGCATGTGTATTGTTTAAAATAATATAAACAAATCCTTTTTAGCGGTATGAAAGTTGAGTGAAACGAGGAAGTAAGCTCCCCTGAGTGAGTGCGCGAGTATGAAAATAGAAATGGCGTTCGAAACCAAAATGAAAGTAGAAGTTCTAATAGTCCTATTTGAACGAATGTGTATAAAGCTACACTAAAAAGCTGTTTCCAGATGGCAAATCAATTACGGTAAATAAATATGTTGAATAAGAACACTGTCATTCTCGTTATAGTCTGATTGCCCATCTAATATTACTCTTATTGCCCGTCTAATGTTATTGTCAGCTGATTGTTACTCTTATTATTGCCCAACTATCAAAAGACTTTCAAACCTTCACTCAAAACTGAGAATATGATCGGCAAATGTGGAGATCATGGTCCCCATTAGACCAATTTGCCTGACCCAGCAGTGATAGGATGAGGGTTACGGTTAGCACAGATATATAGATTTGCAACTAGCAACTACATAATGATTGTCTTTTTATTCACAGAAATATCCAGGCAGTTCCATTTATCAACAGTTGGTCAATGAATCGAAGGATGACAATGTCACATGCATACTGTATATCCTCCGGTACCCGGTTTCCGGATTCATAATTGTCAATTGTATTCAGGTTGTGCAATAAATAAAACAAAATCTTAAGTTTTAGTTCCTACATCATAATTGCGCATTTATCCCTTGAAAAAATGGCTCCGCAAATATAGGATCTACTGTTCCGAATGAAAATTTTGCTGATCATGAGTGCCATCAATCATTTATGAAAGCAGACAACTTCCTTCTGTAAGTACAGACCGTTCTGTTTATGTAGTTTTCATAATGTACAATGATGTTGCATTAACTAAGGGGTCGGCCGAAAACCGGGTACCAAACAATACTTTGCATTTATAGCTCCAATTTGATCCAAAATAACCACTTATATCTGTGATTGTGTGTCTTTAAATTAAACTGAAAAACAATAATAGTAATAATGATAATAATAATACAGTAATAATAACAGTAATATAGTGCACTTTAACAGCTGTTTAATGGCATATAATGAACACTCCCCATACATTATTATTTTTCTTTCTATATTCCCAACTGCAGGATCTACAGGGAAATTTATTACCTAAAATAACATCCTAGGAGTTCCAGAGAACTTTTTTTTTTACTTTTCAAACTTCCAGATTGTGTGAATCGTTGTGTATAGGTGAAAGATTCACGCTGCAACATAAGAAAATAACTTGTTCACCATTCTCATTCATTCCAATTTGTGTGATTTTTCATGAATTATCATATTTTTCAAGATTGTGCAAAGCCACACCATAATATCAGATTTCCTGTAGATACAAAAACAAAATGTCTCATTCCAGCCTACTACTAAATATTGGTTTGGAGATTACTCAACAGATGCACGTGAGAAATGTCTTCTGTATTAGCTCCATTCCCTTGTTTCTTTCAGCCCTTATGTCGCCCAACTTTCCTCGGATCTGGATCATTCACAGACTGTGGTCTCTGCCAGCCTGGCGCCAATATTTCCATTCTACACGGTGCAGCAGCTGAATGCCGTGGTACAGTTCCAGGCAGACCAACTCCAGCAGCCGTTGGACTCGCAGATACTTCTCAACAGATGTATCGACTTTGTGCTGGATAACCCAGACGCCATGGAAGCTGCCACCATACAGCATCACTGTCAGACCAGTGTCATAGATATCCTCTCTGATGATGGTCAGTAGACTGTAGGACTGCAGTTTTCTGTGTTATCAATTTATCTGTGTACAATTTCATGCAAGAAAATAATTTTTTTATTCAATTATAATTTTGGCATACAACCAAATAGAATTCTACTCTTGTGTTCTGTTAAACCTTTAGAAGTGTATTGTATTAAACAGCTGTCAGATATTCTTGACATGATAATTGAAATTTAATAAATTTGTATTAAGTTAAGAAAACCAACTATTATTGAAAAAAAGCAAGTTGCATTTGACATATCTATGCATATCAACATGCACACATTTTCAGTTATAGCCATCACTTACAATATTTAAAATGTGAGTTTATTGCATGTTGATTTCCAACATCTCATAAAAAGATTATGACAGCATATTGTATATTTTAACATGTATATTGTCTTACTGTTTTCTTGGCAATAATATTCAGTTGATTTCATTTGGATATTTTAGACGACTCTATGCTGCTTTATGCAGCTCATCAGCTTGATCCGGATGTCATCATTGAATCGACATCACATCTCCCGTCCTCAAATTCATCCAGATCCTGTGAACCCAAGAGAGGTGATGGTCACAATGACCTCGCAGCCTACAAAGACGATCTGCCAACCATAATGCCACCGAAAATACGAAGCAACAACTTCCACGACGGAGCAGCAGAGCATGTGACGCCCGGACAGAGTGATGCTAGTTATGGGATTCAGAATGTCTGTCCTAGGGTGTCGACCACTGATGCTGAGTACCGTAACAAACATCTGATTTCCCTCGTTGAGTCCGACTTCAGCACACGATGTGATGGGAATCGTGAGGACGCTGGATTTTTTCAAAAGACATCTGGTCAGTCTCCTTCATTTTCTAGTCAAGACACAGTCGGTGTTCCTAGAACTAATCAGAATGATCATGTTAACAAGTTGACGAACTTACGTGATGTCACTGCCGACAATGTCAATATTCCTGTTCTTCCAAGTATCGATGAAACAGAAATTGCAGGTACTTCTACATCAAAGCAGGACTATCCGAGTCTAAATAAAGTGTTTTCTCCTACACTGGCCCAGATAAATGCTTTACATGATCAGATTTCTGGACCTGCTGTGAATCAATTGGACAAACAAATTGTGAACAGATACATAGACACACTGCCGGATTTGCTTTCTCCCAAAGCTAAGCCAAAGCAGACGGCTATACAGGTCGACTCAGTGAGATCTGCACCAGTGGAATGCACTACTTTCAGGCAATATGTTCACAATCAGAAGATGCAACAGTCTCTTCCAGGAGTTACTACTGACTTGACCCAGCCATCTGCTGCTAAGAGAGTTAACACTCAGGTTATCCTTAGACCTAGCAAACTGTCCACAATTTTCCCCACTAACAAAGAACCAACAGGTGTTTATTTATCACTTTTGCAGTCTTTGAATATGTTTAATCTCTGATACTAAGTTATATTTTCTCAATTTTGTTAACTATAATAATCAAGATTTTCATGTAATTTTCCAGACCTCAAAGTTAGAAAAATTTCTAAGGAACCATTTGGCTCCTACAGATCCAGAAACACTTAAAATAAGTAAAATACTGGTCGCCAAATGTAAAATTAGGTCGCCATGGCTCCCAAATCAGTCGCTAAATTGAGCCCTGTTTTCTACTCTTCAAGGTTTAACACCGGTACATTGTATACAACTTGCTTATCTATTAGTTTTAACTAACTGCAAGAGAGTTTCGATAGATGTGTTACTGATGATATAGTGAAGTGAATTGACTCGCTGCAGCTTTTTCTATCAGTGTACATAGACAGGAGACCATGAAGCGAGCAACTCTGTCATATACCACTGTTCATGAATAAACACCTCGAATGTAATTGGCAACGCTTTGCGCAATGGCAGGATACACATGCTGTTATGTAAGAGTGTGTGCCTCTGTGTCTACAACTAGTCATATGATGTTGCAACTTTAAGCAGGTGGAGGTGCAAGTGCCAAGGTAGCTGATGTCACAACAGTTCCAGAGATAATCCCCAATGTCCAGAATGTAAACAACACCAGTTCTGTACCAGGGAGACTCGTCCAACCTCCACCAAATGTTAGGTCAGTCTGTGTTTCATATTTAGAACTATTACATGTATAGTGATCTGAATGATTGGAACTAGCATCCTTCATGCTTCATATAACATCAGAGTTGGGATCAGCACTGATGCTAGATCACATTGGAGAGCAGACGGAACAAACAAGATTTTGTTTTACTAAAAGACAAGGGGCGGGTGGTAGAGCATTGGACTTCTGAGCCAAAGGGTCCAGGTTCAAATCCCACTCGAGAGCCTGGCATCAATGTTGGCGAAAGTTACCTTTCTGACGTGATATTGATAGGATGCGATGTCTGTAGAGTGGTAATGCAGTTATCATCCTTGGTCTTGTCAGTACCAGCCGGTGCTTGCAGGTTTACTGCAACATTCAGCTCTATGGATGTTGTGGGTTTCCTCCTGCCCTAAGTCATGCTATAAGTGAACAAATCTTGAAAGCGACTCTAAACCCCAATTCAAAAAATAACATTAACATAAATTAAATTATAGACAAGCTTCCTTCTGGTTTCCTTCAGATCGGAACCTGCACGAGATGCTACACCTGCACACCATCCACCTCCACCTCCTTCTACACCAGCAGCACCAAAGTCTGTCCAGGAACAGATAGAAGACATGAAGCTGGAAGTGGTAGGAAATGTCTTTTAATTTAACACTAACATTATTGTAATTCATTGAATTTTTTTTTTCTCTTTCTCTCTTCATAGATTGGTTTGTTACAGCTTGCCATCCAAAGAAGGTAATAATTTGTAGATCAAGATTTCATTATCTCTGAAGATATACGGTTATTTTTTTCCATATTATTGAATAATTCTGGGATGTGGTGATGACCACAAGTATTATTGTCAGTCCCTCAGACCACTCATCAGCAGAGCATACATTCTCTGGAGACAACATGACGACATCATTACTACCGCTGTAGTTATAGCTACCTTAGAATTACGCTGTTTTGTACAGGAGAACTCTGTGCTGAAGGCAAGATGAACTAATTAATTTCACGGTGCTCGCAGGTTTACTACAACATTCAGTACTATGGGTGTTGTGGGTTTCCTCCTGCTCTAAACTGACAAGCCACGATGTGTGAAAGAATCTTGAAAGTGGCTCTAAACCCCAATTAAAATAAATTGAAAAAAATAAAATAAAATTGGTGTTGTGTTTCCAGCTGCAGCTGTTTCCCAGAGTTGACCTACAGTTCCTTGACAGTCAGCTGCGCATCTACTTTGGACCGTATGCGGTCAACAACGTCTGCAGCGATCTGCTGGAGCGACCAGACTACCCCAGGTCACGTGACCCGGAAGTCCACGAACAGAGGGTAGATGATTCTTCTCGATGTCCATCTTTAGCAGTCTTTGTTCAGAAAAGGGCTCTAGACTATGATATGCCCAGCATACAAGGGCAACTTAAATTGCAGTGCAGGCAACCTATATCTTGACATACAGCACCTTTGGTGTCATTGCAACTGGCGTTGACTGTGGGCAAGTAACTCAGAATGATCGTCTAGGGACCTGCAGAAACCCTATCTTCACTCATTCATTCAGACACTTTCAGAAGCCAACAAATATCGTAGTACATGTACTAGTTGTATTTATTTTCTGGTAGTGGTTTCAGCGTACCACATATTCACAACAACACTCGTCACTAAGAGTAACCATCCATGCCACACACACTTCAGTCTTTTTCACAAGAATTCACAATCAGATACATACAATTTCAATTAGTAAAATGACTTGAAGATCTACAGAGGTCAGCTCGACCTCACTATGCCCTTTGCAAAACTCTTTTATGGTAGATCACTTCATAATAACTTTGAAGCAAGTATGTGTTGTGAAATTCATTCCTATATATGTGACTATGTATATACATGTGTGTGAAACACTCACAAAAATCTATAGGAAATGTTATGTTGTAGCAGCTTGAGGAAGATCGGGTGGACTACTATAAAGATTATGGAAAGGTTTTTCTGAACACATTTGAGAGGGAATCGTGCCTCCGATATCTTCAAGGAGAATTTCAAAGAGTGAGTAAATACACTTGCAGACAATTTTTCCGCAGATCCACGGAAATACTTTGATTTATTTGTTATGGGGTCAATTTATTTGCACTGAACGTGGCTTGGAGGCGCCACCTGGGACTTGTTTTCTGCTGAAATCACAATTGTCTGTTGCCTGAACTTGTATTGAGATTTGCAGTTTATCTCTGTCTCATCAAGTCTGGACTGGTATACCTGCATCACAATTCAAATCAGTACAAGTACTAACAATCATGTTCTCACAGATCTCGGTTGCAGACATACGAACAATCATGTTCTCACAGATCTCGGTTGCAGACATACTAACAATCATGTTCTCACAGATCTCGGTTGCAGACATACTAACAGTCATGTTCTCACAGATCTCGGTTGCAGACATACGAACAGTTTTGAACACCTATGATGGCCATTATGCTCCTACCTACAAAGTCCTCAACGAAGCCATGCAGAAAGCTTATGCTGGACATAAAGGTGACTGAGTATACTATTTACATGTATTGATAAATATATCATGACCATCTCCAACACATATTTTAAAGTGAAATCTCATTTAAATTTATATATTCTTTAAAATTGGGATTTAGACCCGTTCACTTATATCACGGCTTGTCAGTTTACGGCAGGGGGGAACATGGGCGACAAGTTACAGTGTCTGAGCGCTTAGCCGACTGCGCTACTGGGGAACACATGAAAGCCTCACACAAATTTTCGAAGTCTTATCGCTCCACGTGCCGTGGGAACCCTGTAATGAGTTTGATGAGTATGAGTCTGGTACTATTACGGACGCTTCAGTCCGTGAGTTCTTAAGTTATATTTTACCACCGCTTCAATAGAAAAATGTTCGCAATCATCTTTGTTATAAAATATGTCCAAAATATTTGTAATTACATCGCTTACCCTAACCCAAGAATAACCCTAACCCTAAGATAGAATAGTGGGGAACTAAGGGCTAAAGAAGACCTAATACTCTGTAAAAATACCAGTAGTAGTATATGACCTCACAACATCAATTGGCCATCCTCAGACAGTTCCTTTGGTCATATCATGTGACATCTGGCTTCCATATTAGATTTCTATCGACAGACACGTGAGTTCGAGTTGTACATGTATTTTTCGCCATGTCGTTAAATCAGTATCCTTACAATATTGCTTTATTCTAATATCGCGAATATCATTGCATGTTATAAAATGACACACATGTGAATAGACTGGAAGAAAAGGGAGGTGGGTGCGGGTGGAAATCATACCCAGGTGGAAACCTGCAACATCCATAGTGCTGAATGTTGCAGTAAACAAGACCAAGGATGATAACTGCATTGCCACTCTACAGACAGTGCATCCCCACAATATCGCATCAGAAAGGTAACTGTCGCGAACATTTATGCCGAGCTCCCAGGGCAGGATTTGAACATGCATCCTTTGGCTTTGAAGTCCCAACGTTCTACCACTGTGCTACCACCCACCTCTTAAATCTCATTAAGTTAATGACTATTTATTAGTGTTTGTTCACAATCACCACAAATTTGCCATGATTGCTTTCCTGAATATATAAATGTGTGTATGGTTGTTCTGTGTTCTATTCTGTATTCTGTTCTGTGTGTTCAGCTGATGTTCTGACTTCCAAATCCAGTGTTCTGCCTTCTGTGACACAAATCAACATCAGTTTCATAGATGTCAAACGTAGTAAGTAGATAAACAGTATTCTTCTCGTTTATTTACTTTGGGACTCCATGCATGAAAATGATGCAGTTTCTTTGTGTGGTGTTCATTTCGCCATCTCTTGTAGGTGGCGCAGTCCGTCAGATCAGATCGAGGCTGCTGAAGAATAGACGCAGCGCTAGCTCTGGAGCCAGGTTACAGGGCATCCTCAAACGAGAATACGACTTTGTTAACAAGCGAATACAAGAAGAAAAAGAGGTTAGTTCCAGATTCTGAGCTGTGATTGCTGATAGGAAACACAGTGCACACTGTATGTATGTCGTAAACATTAATATTCTGTATCAAAGAGGCAGTATTTGGAGCTAATTAACCGTCTTTTAGCCGGAAGCAACTGTGGATGCCCTATAGCAGCAGTCAATATTACAGTTATTATTGCAAGTAAACCCAAGAACAGATGAACTCATTCTTTTCAGAGCTAAATTATTCACTGTTGCCAAAAATAAACAATGACTTCAGAAAGCAAGTGGGTGTTGCTAATAGATTTTAAATGGGTCGGAAATTTCATTACCTGCTTTTGGCTGATACTGGCTGGTCATGCCATGGCTAGTCGTTACTGATATGTCATTACCGATAATACAATAATATGGTGGGCCCTGGTCAGCTCGTACAACACTGTCTTCATCATTGTAGAAAGACGACTTCAAGATGGCTTGGCAGCTGAATGAGGCGCAGTATGAAGAAGACGGCCAGACCATTGAGTGCGGCTGCTGTTTCTGCGAATCGTCCTTCGAGAACATGGTACAGTGTACAGAGGGACATCTCTTCTGCTGCCAGTGTCTGCTCAGATACGCCAAGGAAGCCATCTTTGGATCGGGGAAGGTCAGCATGTGTCTCAATATCTGTGAATTTTAGAAGATCATTGGTGAATTTTTTAGGGCAAAATATGTTTTGGGTGATCTGACAACTTTGTTTACCAGTCGTCTGAAGTGGGAAAACCAGTCAGTACTTGTGTCGAGAGATTACTACTTAGATCAATCTACAATCTTGTATGTTGGAATATTAGTATCCCGAGGAAAGTAATTTGTAAATTGGACCAGCTGAAAATATGAAGCCAGGCACCAAGATTACAAAACATTTCTGAGTACGATTTCATGCTCAACTCAAAGTTTTGTTCACAAATCTCCATATAAAATTTGAGCTTGAGCATAAAATTGTACTCAAAAGGTTCCATAATCTCGGGGGCCATGGTTTTGTTTGATGCATTATGCACAGTAACTCAGACATGTACATCTGAGTGTCCAGTTGACCCCAGCCATGTGCAACGCCTGGCCCCCCAGGTTATGAAACTTTTATATACGATTTCATTTCTTAACTCAAAAGTTGTTTGCTAATCCCCATACAAAATTTGAGTCGAGCATGAAATCATACTAAAAAATTTGACCTGGCCGCGTGATTACGAAACTCTTTTTAGTACAAATGCATACTCAACTCAAAATGTTCCACAAATCCTAAAATACAATTTGAGCTTGAGCATTAAACCGTATTGAAAATGTTTTGTAATCTTGGGGTATAATCTGCTTACAATTGCACTGATGACTAGTACTCTTGTGTTTCAGCTCAGTCTAGTGTGTATGACTACAGACTGTGGTGCTACATACCCTCAAAGTGAGTAGACCTGTATGTTTAGGGAATACAATACAGTAACTCAATGAATATTGTGTTAGACTCCCTATGATATGAACATAAGTGTGTAATATCTATTGATCTGACTTTCAGGTGAAATGACCAGAGCTGTGCCCAGTGTAATACTCAGCCAATATGAAGACAGAGTTAGGGAGGAAAATCTGAACCTAGCAGACATGTCAGATCTAGTGAGGTGAGACTCTACCATTACTACTGTAGTACTGTCCACAGCTGTCAGGCCTCGAGATTATGAAAGCTTTTTTTAGTACGATTTCATGCCTCTCAAAGTTTTGTTCTCAAATCCCCATATATAATTTGAGCTTGGGCATGAAATCGTACTCAAAGTTTCGTAATCTCAGTCCGATCTATGTTGAGGCCATTTTCAATGTGGTATCCGTCTGCTCCAGATGTCCACACTGTAGTTACGCCGCTATCATGGACAACACATCAGACAAGGTGTTCCAGTGTCAAAACAAGGACTGTATGAAGGTATGCAGATTTATATTGATAATTAAATAACATTGTTTTCAAGTAATTTCAATTTACAGATAGAATGTGACTACGAAATAATATTTCATGTAATAAATGCATATCACACTTGTAAATGATCCGATGGAAATGGAACTTGAAGCCTGTAGGGTCAGACATCATTGGCAATAGAGAGGATGATGATGAAAGACACTATTTTCATCAGTAGCTTTGCCCTGAAATATCTTGCTACAGTGATATAGTACCATTCTGTGTTACCTTATAATTTGTCCTACCACTAGCTTGTTCATTTCACTTCAACTTCAAGTCCTACTCTTCACCCGTATCATTACTATACCAATATTTTCTGTGTTTTCACAGGAAACCTGCCGACTCTGTAAGGAGGACTGGGCAGAACATGTTGGTCTTCCTTGTGATAAAGTAGAAAAGAAAGATGAGACGAAACTAAGAAGAGAGTAGTAAGTCATTTCTAATTGAACAGTCTGTAAACATTTATGTTTTCTGACACCTATCATAGATCAGTATGGTAGCTTGCTAAGAGTGAGTTTGATCATCTACTGGGGTTACCATAGTTTGAATGGCCTTTGACTGAACTACCCATCATTCCAAATAAAGTGGCATCACAAGTCTTGTATAGTTAAAAATACACTAGTGTCTTGTGGAACTACAGTAGATTTGTGATGTCACTGAACTCTGGGGAGGTTGGTTAATGCAAGCCACCATAGTAGCTAATGGAACTCCCTTTTGATATAATGAGAGCATTCATGAACAGGCCATCCTGATGTCTTTAATTATTCTTGAGACATGTTACATGCATAATTGTATCAAGGTATTAGAGTTCTGGATAAACTTTTTATGCAAATTGATCTCTGATGCTATTTGAACTGTGCGTAGTGTTATTTAAATTGTGTTTGTTGTTATTTGAACTGCGTGCATTTCAGCGAAGAGAAGATGACGGAAGCCAAGGTGCGGAAATGCCATCAGTGCAAGTCAAAATTCACCAAGGACGAGGGCTGTAACAAGATGACCTGTACATGCCGGGCAACGATGTGCTATATCTGCAAGAAACCAAACGTATGAAACACAGTATTATATCAGTGTCTTGACACGGCCACAGGATAATTTATTTAGTAACACTAGTCGTAGAATAGGCTAAATATATAATAATTTTCATACAATATTTCTTAACTTAGATGTGCTCTCTTCTTCCACGTTTGCTATATTTTCAATGAGATCAAGAATTCATTAATAGGATGTACTAAATATTTTCTGCTTTTGGATGCTGACAGCAATTTAATTTTTAATGATATTCCTGAAGATTCCTGAAGTTAAATTGATATTTGCTGTTTCAGATTGACTACAATCACTTTTGTCGACACCCTCGTGACCCTGGTCACACGTGTAAGGAATGTAAGGCCTGCTCTCTGTGGACAAACCCTGATGTAAGGACTGAACATAATGCCAGATACTTCCTCTCAATACTTTACACTCTATTGCCCAAACAGTCAAATTGTAACAACTCTTAGGCACTCGGTTTATCAGAACACACTGCAATCAACTCACACCAGGCCCAGAGATTATGAAACTTTTTTTTAATACAATGCCATGCTCAACTCTAAGCTTTGTTCACAAATTCATATATAAATTTTGAGCTTGAACATGAAACCGTACTCAAAAAGTTTCATAATATCAGGGCCAGATGCTTTACTCTCTGTTACTCAAGCAGTCAAATTTTCGCAACTGTAGTCACTTGGTTTACTAGTTCACAGTGATGGTATCTTATTTGTCATATTCAAAAAACAAAACTGTTGGTCATATGTTATTCCTATCTTGGTGGAACTTTGTAAGCAGCCCACAATGAAGGGCTATTATGCTCATTGGGCTATTATGCTCATTGTGAGAAGTATTTCGATTGTATTACTGCAGGAGGATGACAAGCGAGCCATTGAAGAGATTCAGAAAGAAGCCCAGAAGAAGAGACAGGAACAAGGTACACTAGCTAGCTGTATGTTGTAGTGTCATGTAGTGTGGTGTGTTGTAGTGTCATGTAGTGTGGTGTGTTGTAGTGTCATGTAGTATGGTGTGTTGTAGTGTCATGTGGTGCGTTGTAGTGTCATGTAGTGTGGTATGTTGTAGTGTCATGTAGTGTGGTGTGTGGTGTGATGTAGTGTGTTGTAGTGTCATGTAGTGTGTTGTGTGGTGTGATGTAGTGTCATATAGTATGGTATGATGTGGTGTCATGTAGTGTGGTGTGTTGTGGTGTGTTGTAGTGTGGTATGTTGTGGTGTGTAGTGTCATGTAGTGTGGTACAATGTGGTGTCATGTAGTGTCATGTAGTGTATATTGTAGTGTATTGCAGTGTGGTATGATGTGGTGTGTTGTAGAGTGGTATGTTGT
This sequence comes from Lepetodrilus schrolli, assembly GCA_032361225.1. NCBI lineage: Eukaryota > Metazoa > Mollusca > Gastropoda > Lepetellida > Lepetodrilidae > Lepetodrilus > Lepetodrilus schrolli. The sequence goes on along the minus strand of JAUTBT010051376.1, from coordinate 1,759 downwards.
GGTGTGTTGTAGTGCCATGTAGTGTCATGTAGTGTGGTACAATGTGGTGTAATGTAGTGTCATGTAGTGTATATTGTAGTGTATTGTAGTGTCATGTAGTGTGGTATGATGTGGTATGTTGTAGTGTGGTATGTTGTGGTGTGTTGTAGTGCCATGTAGTGTCATGTAGTGTTGTATGATGTGGTGTCATGTAGTGTGGTACGATGTGGTGTCATGTAGTGTAATGTAGTGTATTGTAGTGCCATGTAGTGTCATGTAGTGTGGTACGATGTGGTGTCATGTAGTGTAATGTAGTGTCATGTAGTGTCATGTAGTGTATTGTAGTGTCATGTAGTGTGGTACAATGTGTTGTTTGTTTTGGGCTGACTGTTTTGCTGACTGTTTTGCTCTTGCTCCACATAATTTCAATATTGTGATGTCTGTAAACATAGTGTATATTTACTAACCTCAGATCACCAGTACCAGCCTTGTTACTATATCATGAGTGTTACTATATCATGAGTGTTACTATATCACATTGTCCTCGCTGTTTCTCTTTCCACCATAAACATAGAATTGTGATTGGCTGAAATACGAACAGCGTAACATGCCAATTCACTATATTTTATTTGTATTTATTTATTATTATTATTTTTTAATTGGGGTTTAGAGCCACTTTCAAGATTCTTTCACTTATATCATGGCTTGTCAGTTTAGTAGAAGGAGGAAACCTGCAACATCTGTAGCGCTGAATGTTGCAGTAAACCAACTTACTATTCACATAGTCTAATGTGTTGTGTTGTGTGTTGTCAAGATGGTCTACAATGATGTTTGTACATTTCAGGTTATACAGATGTCAAAGTGGTAGGAGCTCCTGCTGAACCTCCAACAGCAAAGAAACGCAAACGATGATATGCAAACATTTTAGCACTGTTCATTCCAACGACGTACATACCACATGCACACAGAGTACTTTAACATTCTTCAAATAAACATTTCATGTATACTGTGCTTTATGTGTTATTGTTTTCTGAAATGTAAAGTTTAATTGAACCACATGGCCTGATCAGATGGTTAGTGTATGGTACACCACATGGCCTGATCAGATGGTGAGTGTATGGTACACCACATGGCCTGATCAGATGGTTAGTGTATGGTACACCACATGGCCTGATCAGATGTGAGTGTATGGTACACCACATTGCCTGATCAGATGGTTAGTGTATGGTACACCACATGGCCTGATCAGATGTGAGTAGTATGGTACACCACATGGCCTGATCAGATGTGAGTGTATGGTACACCACATGGCCCGATCAGATGGTTAGTGTATGGTACACAACATGGCCTGATCAGATGTGAGTGTATGGTACAACACATGGCCTGATCAGATGGTGAGTGTATGGTACACCACATAGCCTGATCAGATGGTGAATGTATGGTACACCACATGGCCTGGTATAGATGGTGAGTGTATGGTACACCACATGGCCTGATCAGATGGTGAGTATGGTACACCACATGGCCTGATCAGATGTGAGTATGGTACACCACATGGCCTGATCAGATGTGAGTGTATGGTACACTACGTGGCCTGATCAGATGTGAGTGTATGGTACACCACATGGCCTGATCAGATGTGAGTGTATGGTACACCACATGGCCTGATCAGATGGTGAGTGTATGGTACACCACATGGCCTAATCAGATGGTGAGTGTATGGTACACCACATGGCCTGATCAGATGGTTAGTGTATGGTACACCACATGGCCTGATCAG
>JAUTBT010051375.1:0-34318 GCA_032361225.1 Lepetodrilus schrolli | reverse complement strand
TACTACTACTACTACTACTACTACTACTACTACTACTACTACTACTATTATTATTATTATTACTACTACTACTACTACTACTTCTACTTTTTAATGACTATCAACACATTCTCATATAGTGCTGTTGGAACAAATGCAATTTTGGGAAATTGTATTTAAAAAAGTATAGGATATCATCGGGAATTCGGAAAACGTTCCTACATGAAAACATAACGGGTTTGCCTTTTCTTTTAGCACCATAAATTATCTATAAACATGTCACTTTCTGTAACTTCAAAGGCGAAGGTAATGCTCTTTGACCTCTTCACAACATGTGTCAGATGGAGGCATCCGATGCTTGCCGATACACGCCGATTGCAACAGCGATAGTTCGCTTATTATTCCGAGAATGTTGAATGTCGTCAAAGTATAACTCATCTACACACAGCGGGAATCGACTAAACGCAGTCATTTAATCTTCTTGAAATGATTCGGAAGCTTGGCGCGGGCCAGTGATGGAACACCGGTATGAATTCAAGCGACAATTGGAAGGTATTGCGAAAGTTTCCGAATGGTTCGGCGCGTTGCTGGCGATGTATAGACGGTCATTGTAACGAAGAGAATAATTGGGGAATTTGGTGGGAGATGTTCAGAATATCTTTACCACACAGAACACTGTTAGTGAATGTTAGGCGAGATTATGTCTAAATTTGAATGGTAAAGTCAATGCTGTCTGTTCTGCCATCCTCCAAAGTGAAGACACAGAGACTGCTCGTTCAGTATAGCATGCTTAAGGGGAGGCATTGTACTTGTGTTTTAAAGGATGCTGTCATGCATATGGTTTCCTTTCGTCAGAATTCGATACATTTTAAAGAAACTACAATATAGTTATATTGTGTCGTACAGTCACGGTGGGGTGCGGTGTGGTGTTTGAGGGATGTAGCTGTTGAGGAGGTTCTGGACCAGTTGTATGACGCATCATTGAAACAAAAGGACAGGTCCAAATTACCAGCAATAGCCTATTAGGCTTTATGTCACAATTAAAATTATTATTAAACAGCAACTGAGAGGACGGTGGTGTGTATGTATATTATGGTACACACGACCCCGCACCTGTCATTACAGGAGTGTTAACCCTCTCCGCGCTGGGGCGATCACAGTCGCTATTCAGTACAACAGCTCTGGGTCCCTCCAGCAGCAATAGTCAAATTCAAAACATAGACCGATCTCTGGAAACCTATCACAGTCAGGAAATTTGTATGTAAATTTCCGGTGAAAATAATCCCAAGCGCCGACATGACCATAATCGAGTCAGCATTTAGCGTGTGATAAATATTGTAACACATCCGGAGAGCAGCACCAGATTCTTATTTAAACAACCGGGCTTTCGGGCCTAATGACCCTGTAATAAAGCCATACATTGTTGTTGAATTTGGTTCTGTCCTCCTGTTTTAAGGCTGCGCCTACAAAAGAGCTCCATTCCCAACAAGTGACAAGTGTCCACTGTGACAATAGCTACACATCCCAAACATCACACTACATCGCACTATAACAGTACGAATATGCTATGTTCTATTTTCTCGTAGTCGCAAAGTATGCTTATGTGTTCAACAATTGTTGTCAATAAAGAACAATGCGAAGCGAACACAGAAAACGTATTGGCTGAACTGGAATTAATATTCTTTTTTGTTTTTGTTTTGTTTTCATTTCAAACAGTTGTAAGATATACATTGCCATTTAAAAGTAGCGGCAAATTTGACTACTTCATTTCTTATTTAATTTACATGACATTATCTATAAAATAATGTTGCTTGTTTTTCACCATAAGAAGATACACATGTGCAAGAAATAAAATCGATTAAATGTGTCCCAGTGCTGAAATTGAAGCCACTGAGCTGTGTTTGTTTGTTAGTTTCAGGCACTCATAAACGTGCCAAACGTTAAAGATGAGCGATGAGATACTTTTCTCCTCAAACATCTATGATACTTCAGTTTTGCTTGTCTAACATTCGTTTTGTCGGTACTTCGTTGTGCTTTTCGTTGTGTATTTTTTAGCTAAGGTGTTAACATATAGATGCCTTATCGTCCAAATTAAAAGCAAGTAAAAGCATGTAAAACACGTTTACAGCATGAGAGAAAGCAACGTTTTATTGATGCTACGCCGAGTACATTTCCTATTACACTAGGAATTACTTATGAACTCTCTGGTCGCTTAGAACGTTAGTTTATTTGTTTAACAGGGTGAGAGAGCGCTCTTCGTGTCATTCCTGTACGCATAGGAGTCCATCTCATTCATCAAACGGCTTTTTGCGACGTTCTCGCTAATTTCTGGAACATATCAGTGAAATGAAGTAGCAAGAAGTGACATGAAGCTTGCCATCACCGCGTGCGGCCGCGTCATATGGCGCGTGCGGTCACGTGACCAACAATGGCTGCCAGGCTTTCCTGGGTTTTATGGAGATTTGAAATCACGAAAGCGTCATTTCCCAGTAAAGTGTGTGGAAAAGCTATCAGCGTTTGCTCTCCAGCCATACCGTCGGTCGTTTCCAACGTATAAATGGAACGAGTGCTTGGCTCGAACGAGTCATAAACTAGAAGATGTGATTTTCAGCTCCCCTGCAGAGGTACATGACTTGGCCTCGTCAGTAGAACGCCACCAGGGCATGGACACTTTGTCTCAAGGCGGAAAATATTCCCAGACGCAATCGTTTTTGTTGACTGTTTTCACACATCATAAATTTTATACTTTCCTGAATAACTGTTTAGGCGACCGTCATATGCTGCTTTTCTTGGAACTCTCTTTTAAACCCGAAGTTCAAGAAGCAGTTTGCGTTTAAGAACTCCAAAGATAAAGACATGTTTTACCATTCAGACGTCTTCTTTGATTCAGCGTCACATGGTTTCTAATTGAAGAAAAACACAAATGTCACAACAAACGATTCTGTATGCCATTTTTCTTTAAAACCGAAACGTTTAACTTACATTTATAGGCCTAGTTAAAATAAACGATTTCAGAATAACATTTTCCTCGATAAATATAATTACACCAAAGTGGAAGATACTTTAGGAAACTCGGCTTCTTATGAAAACGAATTTGAAGTATACTATAGATGGACAGTCAGTGCCAGCAGTTCCGGTATACTCCAAGAAAAAAATGGTTGTTTTCTATTAGACATAAACGGTATAGTGCGCATAATGTTCAGATGTACTCGAATACATTTTCTACAATGAGCATATATAAAGATGTATCATATATTCAAAATCTCTTGCAAACAATTCAGAATTTCGGACTCTCTGATTAATGGTTAGAATCTTGGCATGGAAAGCTTTTTTGGTGAATGTTTAAACAACGCGCTAGTAGGCCACTTTTGATATAAAGTCGACGTAGTTTACCTCAATTTTCGCACCCTCCACCTTGGGGACTTCCAAAGTATCAACTACTTACCACCAGTAACCTTAAATCTGTTCACACATTCAAGAACATGAATGATTTACAAAGCGACAATGGTCTTGGTTTGTTTATGGGAAGGGCATAGACTTTGGTTGCCATCAACCATGTTGCTACCGTGGAACGTGTATCCTATTCTGATCCATTATAAAATGTTTATATAGCTTGCTGGGTGCAATCGCATAACGCTGCTACGGTATACTGCGTGCTTCTTGAGAACAGGATATTCTGTATGTAACGGCGTAGCTTTAACTTAACCGTAACTCCTTCCTCATCCATAGACTACACAATTGCTAAGGTGAGAGTTTCGTACAAGAAAGCCCTGGAATATGAAATATGGTTTAACACAAGACGCGGTTCACCAGTGTAGGGCATATGTACATATAGACAATAGCGTGGTTGTCTTGTAATGGTTTGGTCTGTCTGTGTTGTATTGACTTCACAAGTGGGTGTACTTACCCAGTCAGTAGGTACTTGTATCTAGAGTGCCGGAGACTGGAGCGTACCATACCAGTAGTGCCGCGACGCGAGAGAGCGAGTGATTTGTAATGCCATACCGAAACACAATCATTTACAATATTGGACACACCTTTCATTAAAGAAACGCAGTGTGAAACTTCAGAAGACATTGACAAATGTATTTCTAAATGTTTCTGTAATGTAGTCATATGTAACCAATATATATTTTCATTAATAACATAGATCTATTCGTTTATCCAAAAAAAATGTTTTGGGTTGTAGTATAACCATGTGGTTTGTTGTAATATACTATGGCAAATTATTTTGACGGACACGAGTAAATAATATTCGTTTTCTTTTAATTATTTTTTTATGATGTAAATTTTAATTTAATTTAATTGCAATTTGATAAAACTGTGTTTCGAAATAAGCGAATTTATATCAAAGGTTAAACATTATATTGTTTAAATATATTTGATTTGATTTGATTTGAAAACAAAACAACGAAAAATAAAGGAGTTCAAATTATCTTCCTTGTTATTTTCTTACAGCGAAAATATCACATAAAACAATTCCTATTGACAGAAACAACATTCGCTTACCACTGGTTACATGCTGATCAAAGTCAATCAAGTGATGTAACCATGTTTTTCTAAGTGCATCCCACATTCATTATAGATCATCCATGTCTTGGGGACCCCGGTTAATTCAACACGGCCTTTCGCCTTGTTTTCCTATGCAGCGCAGACTTCATCAGATTGGACCTGCCGATTGTAATTGTTCGGGTGCGCTCAGCTCGTATTCTAAACAGAGCGGGGCTCGGGAGGTGGTTACTTTTTTTGCAAAATATCCTCAAGGGGTCACAGGTCATGCCAGATCCTCTAGTTTCCCAGGTGTGCACCAGAAAATCTGCCGGACGGAATGCTTTAGTTGTTTATGACGGCGAAAGGGCTTTTTCGCCATCATGGTAAAGAAGACTAGTGGTAGAAGATCTCCTTGCTGAACACATGTCTGCTTAGCGGTTTGATAGCTCATATACACGAAGTGGGTCCATCCTTATGTATTTTTCATGGTAAAGGAAACCTTTGAAGAATAAACTGGGTGTAGTGACATGCATATTGATAAATAGGTGGATTAGCTATTAAGCATAGTTAAGCATACTCCAACTAGAGCTACGGCTATAGGAGAGGTATATTCCTTTATCGGTTTATTACTGCATTTCTGTTAATAATGGTTACTCATCACCAACTGATCGAGTTACAAAGTCTTTATAAAGAAAGATCTTAGAATGCTTATGATTTGAAGACTTTCATTTTTAATACAACTGGAATCGAATGACACATGAACTGGATTTACAGTTCCTAATAATGAAAGCAACACACATAATAATTGATTTGTAAAACGCAAAACTAATACTCAGCAGATGCACAATTCATGATCAAAAGGTGTAAATATTCGTGGTCAAGGTAAAAAGTCGTAATATTAATGAAATATTTTCCTGAATAGGAATAACAAATAAACCAGGGTATAGAAAGTGTTTTATCGTCCATGATTTTAAAAGAAATTGTTTCATTGTACTACATATCATTTAATAATGAACAATCAGTTATTAAGTTAAGTTTAACATTTTCCTCTACCGATTTGAAATAGGCAAGACTAAATTGAAAGCTATCTGATTTCTGGATACTATTATATCAAGATGCTCTACAATGCAGTACATCGCCACCTTAGCTTTCAATTAGACAACAAGCAAGTCGATGAAAGTGAACCCAAACTAACCCCTAGGCAATCCAAAACACCGAAGAGGCATTTCGTAAGGAAGTGTTGCTTTAATCTGTTCACCAGCCGTAGGAAACAATAAAATTGTCTGCATGATAAGGAGACTGTCTTTTATAGGAAGCACGGAATGCGCTGTCTGGAATGATGGTTAGCAACTGAAATGTGGAAGTTACGAGCTGTCGGGTGCGTAAAGTGTTACGTTTACAAGGTCATCATGCTAACTTGCCCCGAGTTCGTGTTTGTTATCGATACTGATTACGCGGTCTTCGTTGTCGTGCACTAGTGGTGAAATATTTTACAGAAAATTATTTTGTAGACAAAGAAATACTTCCATTGTAACACGTTGTATGTATATCGACTGCTTGAGCGACCAGGGTCTACCTTATTATTTTCCGTGACTAAGATAAATTAATATGTTTTAAAATGTTACCATCCTTTACTAAAGAAATGTAGATTCCACTATTGATTTAATCAGTAACATGTTCACAATATAGATCTATATCAAAACCAAATGTAGATAAGGTCACTAACCTAACTACGTTCAGATGCGACACGCCCTCTAGGGGTAGAAGTTGTCAGCAGGGGCAGGGAACGCAGGTATATCTATTCCACCTTGCACCATGTGTATCGGAGATATTGACTATACAATATGTTTTTAAACTCCTTAAAGACGCTAAGCAGTATTTCTCTCACACTCACACACAAAAAAATTCCTATAAACAAAACACCGAGACCCTAAATTATTTTTTAGGAATAGTTTTTATTTTTTATAGCTACAATTTCCGATGAATATGTTCTTCCAACAAGTATACTGATATTCCAATAGAGTATACTGATATTCCAATAAGCATACTGATATTGCAATATGTATACTGATATTCACTCAGCGCCCACTCTACCGACAATAACTACGGCACGTGTAAACAGTATATCATGTCTGTTTTCTACGCCAGCACATAGATACCGACGTTTTGGCGTTATCTCGCGTGTGATCGACAAGATGGCGAGATAGTATGTCAGAGCGGTGTCTACAGGTGGGCCGTCGACTCTTCTTTATACAAGTATATACGAATACCAGTCATCCAGCATTGCAATGGTGTGAACGCACTAATTCTTGAACTGAATGCGTTCAAAATAGTGTGAAAGTACTATAACTACTACATATTGTACGCTTGTAAATACGTGTTGCCTTGTAGAATGCATAAGCAACACTTGCCTTTCATACATTATTCAAGGGAGAAATTACATCGGGTTTTTAAAACTGTTCGTTATCGTGGCCATTAGAGAAATTAATATGGACACTCAACAAACAATGGTTTAGGGAGACAGTGGTCTGCACTCGGCTGGAAACACGATAGCCGACTGTCCAATAGCGGGACTGTCCAATTGTGAACTGATAAAGTGCAGCAGCACCCCAATCAGGCAGATATATATATTTAACTTATCCACGAGAAGTTTCACACGATACAGACCGTCTTCCGGTCTCGTTACAGCGGCTTCTTTTGTTGAAATCTTCGGAGAACTGACGATAAGACTGGAGGAATAAATCTGTTGGTATAATTATCACTCACCCTTGGCAGATATAGATTAAAATATTTTAGCTGATATATGATTTTATTTTTAAATTATGACTTTTTACTAGACATTGCATTACAGTGATGCTATTACCAATGAACTATACTGCATACTGTACCAATGAACTACACTCCATACTGTACCAATGAACTATACTGCATACTGTACCAATGAACTATACTGCATACTGTACCAATGAACTATACTGCATACTGTACACGTATATGCTCTTGGGTAATACAACAATTGGTAAGAAGGATTGTAATCCTATCAGAGCATCTTCCGTACCATGTACCAGCTTTCATCTTATATACATTCGTATAATTCGTATAATCATGTTATTCATATAAAACCAATGCTGGAGAATGGTAATTAGTACTAGGACTTATCAATGCTCTTTGAACCATTAAAAAAAGTACTCAATCAGCAAAGACATAAAATCAACATTGAAATGTCTGTCCTCGGAGTTTTACACGACAATTGTTGACAAATGATCGTGTCATGCTTTAGCACAGTTGGTCTACAATCACTGATCACATACACTGGTCACTGAACTGATCTTTCAACACGAGTCATGTCACTTGCCAACCTTTGTGTAATACAGCCGACCTGAGATCATGATCACGTGATAGTATGTTTATGTATAATTAGTTATATTTTGAACGGAACAGTATGTTGCTGATATTCACAATCAGGTGCTTGCACTCTTACCTGTAAATATTGACAGAACATATTTGATTGGAAATGGAATAATTAAATAGGTATGTATCTGTAGGTTGTACAGTTGAACGATCGAAACCAGGGTACATTTACGTAAGGCTCTCGTATATAATACGAGACAATAGTGCTCTCGTATCAATCTTGCTGATAGCTACGAGAGCTCTAAATATATGCTCCCTTAGTGATTACGAGACCTTCCTGAAATGACCCAAAGAGCTACAATCGATTGTTTTAAACCCATCGCAAGTTCAAGATGGCGACCACCACTCTCATCTTACGATAGATTTACAATCGATGTTAAATGTAACGTAGCTTTGTGGATCGTGGCCCGAAGATTACATTGTAACGTATATAATGCTGTCAGTTCAGATGTCAGCTTGACACTGTAAATTATCCTCGATATAACACCTATTACCAAACCGATTTAAACCCAGCATAACCAGAGCTTCATATTGCCACACATGCTGGTCATCACTCATTTACACTATTATACAACTGTATACTTTATGGATATTTCTGCACTGTAATGCTGTCAGCAGCTGTCAATAGGCTGCCATGCTGCTGTTGCTCTGCTGTCAGTATCGTGCCAGATTCATCACAAGTCAATCGTCACAAGGACTATGAATTGCATAAGGGATTTCCATAGTTTCTCTGACTCTTCCCTTGTCATATTTCATGATGACATCGCGTTCAGCCACAGGTGACTATTACATACGATGGTAATAAACATAGGTACAATGTCTTAATTCACAATGTTCAAGGATAGAACTTGTCATAACAGAAATCGCTAGTACGATGCACAATTCAAAACAGAAAATGTTGTCAGCTTTTTACAACTTTATACTTCAAATCTTTGCATTTTACACATATTTCACACAGAAGTTCGCATCTATGTGTCTATAATTTCATGTATATTTACACTGCTATTCTTGAAATTCAATACATACCATATTTACATGATACTACTTCCTAACAACGTGGTTTGCAACAGCGTGGCTGCAAGTACCCTGGTGACAAATTAACAGTGCTTTACGTAAACAGTTGTAACACATACAGTACATAGAAACATCATACATGTGGCAATGAGTATGATCATGATTCCGGTATTATTTTGACTGACCGATATGTAGGACATATTATTTAATATTTTGTATGTAGAGTACCAAATACATTCGTGTATATTTCAAAACAATAGCATGGGGCATAGTATGGAAGATGATAACTATAAAAGTGATAATTACTCTTCGATGTGTATCGATTTAACTATATATATATATATATATATATATATATATATATATATACTCCTAAAAAAAGAAACGCACCGACGATTTTATGATCATTATAGATCAGTTTCAGGTCTGCCTAATTTCAGCTATATGCTAATAAATTCTGACCATAAACAACTGAATCTATTATAATTAATGTCTAAATAAACTAAATTACTAATCACATATATGACGTTTTAGTGTATTTGGTCAGTGAAATGAACACGCGCAATGAAATTGATATCACAATTTAGGTTACACAAAATGAAATCTATCACACGCATTTCGAAATGGACAATATACAACGTAAAGAAAATGGGATTTCAACGCAGGATTGACAACAGAATGTCACAAAAGTGAGTGGTGTATTTTATGTTACGTATTTTCAGGGCAACCTGCAGACATTTGCACATTCCCGGTGTCGCCTATAAAACATCACCACTGAGAAACTGCTCATATTACTAACGGACCAAGTATATTACGTTATATACTCGGAAGACCAGGCTTCGTAAAAAAAAGTAGGCTTTCATGCTTTTAAACTCACGTTTTCGTTCAAATCCCATTGTAAAATGTGAGTTGAACACGAAATCGTACTCAAAAAGGTTTCGCAACATCGGAGCGGATTCATAAAGCAGTGGTATGCTTAATTCCATACTAGTATTGTCTTGTATAGACTTAAATGACTTAAACCGCTTTGTGAAACTGGGCACGGTTCAGCAAAGATAACGTATGATACGCACACAGTCTAGAAGTCTAAAATATACATACAACAAGTTCGTGGATTCATAAATAAATAGATCTTGAGGTCTAATGTACAGATCAAATATTGCAAGTTTGTACAAACAATTCGCTGGGAACATGCTTCAATATCAGAAGCCAGATGAAGTCATTTTCTTTCTGACGTTGAAATAAATGCATTTTGATAAAACAGTGTCACTGTGCTTCAACGATATAGAGTGATACCTATATAATAGTCCGATCATAATGGAGATGTTCCCATTTAAAAAACCAAGCTTTAAAGGTCAGCGCTAGACTGTCTCCGAAGAAGCTTGGTAAACTTTCGAACCTACTGGTTTCAGGTCCTGATTCACTGTATTGACAAGTAGAGCGTGTTACTGTCCCGGCGTTTACAAGCGGACGTTAAAACTTTCCTTACGTCATTTCTGACCTTTCACCGCGAATTCCTGACATTGACCCCCAATGGGGTATTTCCGGTTGATTTCAATTGCAAAAGTGCACATCTTCTTCTCTTTCACAGTTTTTACACCTCACATAACAGCACCAGTGAAACTTGCACATGCAGCGTTCCACCACGATCTTTTTCATCGTGGTATAGCCCCGACCGCAGCACAGCAGCTCACAACCGTCTATCGCCTTGGAAGTCTTATTGCAGATCCGGCCGTGGGTTCCGAGCGACCCCGTCTTCCGGTCTGGTTCGCAAAAGTCCGGCGAACCCGACATGTACACAAGGTCGGCTTCCGTGTGGGGCTTGAACTGATCGTTGAGGGGGGCCAGGTCACTCCGGGTTCCCATCTGAGTGTGCCGTACCTCGGTGGCACCGTCAAACTTCTCCTTGAGTATTCGCCCGACGGTACGGAACGCGGGCATCGCGCGCCAGCACGTCTTGGTTTCACAGGATCCGGAAACGCCGTGGCACTTACAGTCCACTTCCATGGCATCCTCGATAGCCTGGGAAAAATTTAAAGAAATATGTCAATATTACGAATATTAAATCAAAATGTTATATGCACGTTTTCACTTGTAAATCTTACGTGTTCCTCAGGGGGAAACACTAACCAAGACAAATGTAAAGCATATTTTTTAGAAAACTTATTTTTATTGTTTACACATCTTCTAAAACGTGGTCAAGTGCAGTGCTTATTTAAACAGAGGCGTATGGTATGAAATAGTGTGTGTATATGGCTAGAGGATGTAGTGATACTCGTGTGTTATATGGATCTATGCAAGTGTTATATGCATTTGAATAGCTGCAGTTATATTCCATGCAAATACATACATGTAGTTCCATTTGTACTTTTAGTTTATTCCATCACAATGGCAATACTGACCACGGACGTATACTTCCCGTGGGTGCAACAGGTATATTTCAAACTCTCGACAGTTAATGATCCCCCGTACATACACATAATAGTTGTTTATTTGTTTTTATTATAATTTTAATAATAGAATGCGTGCTACTAACAAATACTATACTTTGAGATCCACATGTTTTATAATGGGTTTTTTTGCTACCGTGCCATTTAAAAATAAGTATTTTCTAATGATATATCTCAGGAACAGTCGAGACACCAACAGTGTAGTGATTTCTGTCAGCATCAGATAGCAACAACATAAATATTTACGACTGTTTACCTCCCTTCCGCGGGAGAACTACTCATTACGTCTGGTGTTCACGACTGAATTTTACACCCCACACACGCGGAGTTATTGTCCATGGGACAAAGTCAGCCATGAAATGTCCACTAGGTCTGGGTTAAAATCTGTGTGGCCATTTGGGTTTATGAGCAACTCTATTGATTATACCTTTGCGAGAGGTCGTAAAATTGAAATAACAACGCTGTCAAATTTGTATGTTCGTTTTCTTTACGGGAGCAATCATGTGGGTCGAAAGCGACCGCAGGGATACGTGATGAACTCGATGGAGGTGGGGGTATTGGATGCGCACGTGTTCAATGTAGATGCGTCCCTGATATATACCCCCTTCCACCCTTTCTTCGTGCACCCAATCTCCCCCGCCCCTCGTAACAACGGGCAATCAAGAACGGGTGGGGTTGAGTTGGGAAGTAGCAGGTTCGCTTTCATAATGGCATTCTAAAAATGTATTCTTTTTAAAAATACCACGGTAAAATTTCATTACATACTTGAACTCACTGTTGAAATTTGAGTAGGTTGTAATTGGCTGTAATTTAATGGCAATAAAAGCTCGCTGAGAAACTATAATGCTTACGAAAGAATACAGATTGCAGCTAAAATATGCACTCAGTAATATACTCTGTAACAGATATAGAACACATCAGTAAAATAAGTATAAATTTGCGCCTCGTTTTCAAGTAGTTAGTATGCACAGTTCCAAATATGTTTGTCCTCGGAAGTACAACTTAACTTTATTATCATATAGCAATGTTAAAAACACAGGACACCGGAATAGCTTGTAATATTTCAGATTAAATATGACGTATATACCGGTATCATGATATTTAATCTATCCTCTTCTTTCAGTTTGTTTGAATAATGTAAAATTAATTTCACCACATATAAACATACTTGCGTAATGCTATGCCTGATTAATAAACATTACAGATTAAAACATTATTGTAATATGCATAATGGCAATGTCTATGTAAGTATTGTGAACATTATTTGTTTTTAGTCGGCAGATAATTTTAATAATACTAAATAAGTTAATTTATAGTTAGATTAAGCAGCTGCATAACATTTCTGCACACGATCGACACTGATTTCATCTGACGCAAGAACATGAACACAGATATTTATCTACCTCACTCTATGTTTACTGCCAGATCTAAACCGAAGGATTGGGTGCCACAGAATGTACCAACTGTTTAATAGTCGCAAAATTGGCGGCTCTCCGACAACTACTAAAACTGTCAGCAAATGGCTACGGTGATAAACTGTCTGAAAGGCTAAAACAAACACAATCTTCGTAGTAATGAGCTGCGTTTTTAATGATCATTAAATCAGGAGTGGTATGTGGGAGACGCGAGTGGCAGTGTGTGGGTTAGTAAAGCTTCTTCATAGAACCGGGTGATTGCACTCAATGGCTGGCATGACAATTTGTAATTACTATAAGAAAACAGTTGGTGGGAAAGGGTGGTCGTATTACCATGACAATTTACAAATAATTATATAATGAAAGAAGACAATGGGTGATGCATGTTATTGCTGGCATGACAACGTAGAAATAATTCCTATAAGAAAGCAATTAGTAGATAATGGGTGATTGCTGGCATGACAATATATAATTACTATAAGAAAGGAGTGGCATGAGAAAGGGTGGTCGAATTCTATTTTATAATTACTATAAGAAATATTTGTTGGTATCTGAGAACGGGTGATTACATTTAATGGTTGACATAATAGTTTGTAATTATTATATGAACTATATCAGCTAGTAGTTCGATTCCATTTGGTAGAAACAACAGAAATGAAATATATTAAATTTAGATACATCAATAAGCTCTCCTGACTAAAGTCGAGTTCCTATATACAAGGCTCGCGACGAATGCTTGCACTTGGAGGTGAACTAGAAGGAACCAAATATATGTTGAAGTAGTAATCAATAGGTACGGATGAAGCGTAATAGATATATAATATGAATTACAATTTGTAATACTAATGTGGCTACATTAGTATTACAAATTGTAATTGTGGGATGTAAAATGTCCTACTGGTTTCGGATAGCGGGCTACCCATGATTTGGTTATCGGTGGAGTGCTGGACTCGCAATCACGGATTCTGTTTGAACAATGGCGCCCAACGTGGGATTTCCTAGTAGGATTCCTAGTATCGACGCACGGGTATGATTTGAATATACAGAGTACTGGTGTACGTTGACGACGAGGTAACGTAATCAACCATCACCTCCTTCCAGTCCATGGTTAAGTCATCCACCTTACTGCTGCCAATGAAAGCAATCAGCATCTCAATTTAGGTGACATTAATGAACCCAATGTCAATAAAAGTTTATGATATTGCTTCAGCATACTATCTCCCTAACAACAGTACTTGGTAAGAGTCATAACCGCCAGTATATAGCATCTTTCTAACAACTGTGTTTGGCTTGAAACATTATAACGACCACATCTATGTAACTCATCAGCGATATATTTTATCGCGGTGTTTTTAATTGAATTTCAAGACTTTACCACCCAAACTAAACTTGATGGTCTGCTTATAGCCTAATTAGTTGTAATTATTTAGAGAAAGAGAGAACTTTACTACTTAATGTCCATGTTGTAAACGTTGGCGAACTCCGCGGGATGACTCTACCAGATGTATGCATCTAGTAATTATCAGTGCAGTTGCGTCACACTGTTGCTAAGCGAACAAGTAACCCCTATCAGAATACCATGGGGTAATCACATCCTTGACGCCCATTCAGTTGTCACACTTCTCTTAACATGTAATCTGTGGAAATAATAACTACTATTGTCTGTGTAATAATAACTACTATCTCTCTCTCTCTCTCTCTCTCTCTCTCTCTCTCTCTCTCCCACTCTTCCATCTATCTCTATACTTCCTTATATTATCTTGCTCTTATTATCTTCTCCTTTTTTCTATCACTCTCCACCCCCTCTCGCTCACCCCTTCTCTCTCTCCCAGCCCTCCCTCGTTCTCTATATTATCGTCCTCTCTGTCTTCCACTGTCTCTCTATGTTATGTCCCCTCCACTACCTCCCTCCACAAGTATCTGTAGGACCGTTACATGTACCGTGCTCATTTACGGAGTTCGAAACAATCAGAGAATGTATAAAGAATAAAGGTTCAATATACAATTTATTATTTTGTCACACAATACCGATTAATTCCAGTACTGTGCTTAATTAATTTCCAGATGTATATATTAGCATACATTTGAATATCTCAAATGAACAATGGAAAGTGGACATTTTGATTTAGTCGTTTACGATATGCCTGCGAGTTTTAAATACTTGGGCTATTGTGAGTTCAACGAGTGGGTGGCACGCACGCACACATGCACGTGAAAGGTTATCTCTTTATTAGGGGTAGCCAGGAATGATACGTTCCTAATTATGGATAGCCTTTCTGAAATACAGCAATAACTGGCCGCGAAAGAATGGCTGGATAGAGAGAGGAGTATGGGCGTGTCTTGGTGCTGCTTTAATAGTATTCTCTAATAACCATCCCCCAAAACCGAAGGAATCGCAATACAAGGACCACCTTTCCCGGAATCGTTAACCTGTCACAAGAACATAAAAATGCTTATTTACGATAAGCCAAAGTGAAGTTTCCTGAATTTTTGCCCAGCGATAACTATAAATGAGGATAGTTGCTTTCCGTTCATTTAATGTGGCGGAACAAAGGGAATTGCATTCGCCATAGAACTGAAAACAGGTCACCTCGTTAACGAAGAAAAGCAGAACATTTTACGACCAACGACTGCTGTATTTCCGGAAATTAATTAGTTAATTAATGAAAGATTTCTCTGTTGACCGGTAGTAGATCTATCACAATACCTTAAATATACTTTCTTATTTACAGAGTTTTAAACTCGATAGCGGAGACAATAGAAACGATATATACATACATACATATATAACTCAATTGAGTTGAAAGATCGATCTAGGATTATTGTAAATGTTAGTATGCGACATTTGACAACATAACACAAGGAAGCACAAGGTGAAGGCTACATGTATAAGGATTCGTTATTGTTAACATGTGCACTACACCAGACTGAGACGTCCTATCTTATCGACACCTGATATATTAGTACTACATGGATTAATTTAATTAAACTGTCTGGCCCATTCCATTGCCTGTTTAGATTGCAAGTCGTGTCTGCCTGCTCCACGTGCTATGCGAGTCCAACACGCGCAGCCTCTAAGTTTAAAACTAAACACCAATCTCCTTTTTGGACGGCACATGTAGTACTCTCTCCAAGACTTTAAACGTTAAACCATTCTTGAATGGAACGCGCTAAATTTATTTACTCAAAGTGTGATTTAAGATGTGTATGCGTTTGTTGAATAGTTACTGCATATATAAATGCTGTCGACTGATTATTTTCTCAATAGAATTATTGATAATTTAATATAATAAATACATTTCAAAAGCGAGAAATAATTTAAATTATACTTCTTATTTTTCTTTTACGTTTTGGAGACATCTCATGACACGCATATATGCCTCCACTATTTAAAACAATGGCTGCATGAATACCTATAATACTATACATGTATGGGGCTGATGACGAGTTGCGTATACAATAATGATTACATTCACAATAAATAATAGTGGTGATAACAGCTATCCTTGCAGTATACTGAATGCATCTCAAACCACGTTCTTCAATCATTACCTTCTGAAACACACTAGCTACAATACTTGGTAGTTACTACCACTACCATATACATGTATGTGTATATCGCCAAGCGAATACTACCATACATTTGTATCTCGCCCAGCGAACACTACCAGATAGTTGTATCTCGCCCAGCGAACACTACCAGATAATTGTATCTCGCCTAGCGAACACTCCTGTAGCTGCGGATGTCGAATAGTGTCTGTAAACGTTTGTGTCATGCGTTTGAAATCCAGCAATAATTTCTATTGGCGCCAGTCTTTCAGCAAAATTGCTTGCTACTTATACCATAAGTCGGTATGTACGAGGCTGAACATGCCGTCTATTCTTTATGGCGAAATTATGACTCTTTTGAAGAGCTTTCATTTTGTGTACCAACCAACATAAATTCAATAAACCCAAATGTGAGAGGAATGGGGTCAAAATGTTTACTATGGGTGAACTGTTCATAATAACTATTAAAACAGTATAACAAAAAAAAATACAATCAAAGTTTTATCAAAATCCAACGTTAGCATAATAAGGAACCAAATCAACAAACTTTGGCTTCGCAGTCTCCTGCTTAGCATGCTCAGGGGAACATTGTACATCGGTTTGATTGACATAACGAGAATGCTGAATTCGTGAGCGATGGTTTAAAGCGTTTCACGATACAGTGAGCAGGAAAGCGATGAAAGGAATTCAAGGGATGACGTTTCCGTTCCATTCCATATTCCATACGACCGACAACACTTGAAACTTTTAATGACTTGCGAAAGGGTGATTGTTTCGCCAGACACGATCGACTACGAATGTGCAGCTGCAGAGTGCGAGACAGAGAAAGAAGGAAACAGAGACAGTGGAAAGAAAACCTATAGCCAGACCTCAAGGAAACCCAAAGAACTATCCCTCGTCTCAGACGGTGAAAGTAAATAATGTGTATATTAATTCTACTGATATTATACTTTTCCGAACAGAGACACCAAAAACGTTACCCACCTATTTCACAGACATTTATACTTGCTTTCCTTGTCATGGCGGATATGTATTGTATAGGAATATTTGTATTAGAGCACCGAAATTTGTAACTTATATATCAATTATTATTTTGAGTCGTCACATTTACGCAATATATTACAATCAATATTGCGGTACACTTCATATATCGCAATGTATTCGGGTACAAAAGATTCCCGCGATACCCACCCATAGTATTCACTATATGCATATGAATGCCATGTACATTTCCTTCGGTTCTTTCTCTAAATGTTCTTATATATATAAATATATATATAAGTATATAGTTACACACGCAATGCCCAGTCAAATTCTCCGGTACACTTCGTAATGCAAACACTACACACCGGTACTCGGACAACATACGTATAATTAGATAACGGCGTATTAATGAAAACAAATATATTGTGTCAGATGAAATTGATGTCACTGGGTACATTTTCGAACAGAAATAACCAGAGTGGTGTCTACGACATGCCAACGGTTGGCCTACGGGGCCAGTTAAAACTACCGCTGGCGATAAAATACCCCCGACTTCACATTAGTTGAATTGCCTAAACATGCAGGCTATTAACAGGTAGACATGTTTAGAAAGACGTAGAGAGACAGAGATACATGTTTTTGGCTGACCTCACATTATCTCGCGATGTCTCGTACAGCGAGATTACCGTGCCCGTTCGCGGCGTTATTTTTTATTTTTGGAAAAGTTTCCTTTGACGTCGACTAGTTCTTATAATCCAGCGACACTGATCTGGTACCTTTGCTCCCATCAGCTTTTAAGGTGAATAGCGGCTAAATGCTAAAATTCAGCGAAAGTGCATACAGAACAATGCGCCATTTTGCTACAATCAAATACTTTAAAAGAAAATCTCCATAGTCATTCAGCAATAATGCTCAATGTTAAATCGGTGGAAAATGCATTCACATTATATTCAAGATATTAATTTGCATTACAAACATAATAGGCATCAATGAATATCAGCTCGGGACATATCAACGTTTTATATCTGTAATCAGTTGATCGTAGTTCGCATTGCCGAGATCAAATGTACACGTTTTTGTTACCAGTTATTAATGAATAACACAAGCCCTTTACAGCCATTCTGTCCCAGATGATTTCCTTCTAGCGTTTAGTTCTTGTGACGTTACATTTATTGCGTAGAATCAAATTTTCCGGTTAGATTATTTTATCCTTCCATTGGATTAAAATCAAACGAGGCGGTCTTGCTGGCCACAGAAGCCAATTCAAAGATCAGAGATGTTTTCGTCTCGTACGAACTTTACGACATATTTTTACGACAATGAAAATTAAAACCTTGATTTGCAAGAATGGTCGACGTTCCCTCTGTCGTGGATGAATCACACATCAAACTACGTTTATTGCTCCGCGTTTCCGCCACTTTGCTCAGCCGTAAATAGTCCTTAGTCTTTCTCCGATTGATCACACCGTCGAGTGTGCCAATAAATGTGATATTCAAAGCAGACAAGTATTCCCCCGGTGTTGCCGAGGGACCGCCAAGCCTATCCTTCTACCCTGGTGGTCTAACCCCGGGGGAACTATTTTTAGTCACCAGCCTAATAGAGTTACTAAAATAGTTCCAAAAGCGAGTAGTTCGCACCATCTAATCGAACACGCATGTCAACAGAGATAAAGAAATTAAAATATGAAATTAATACTAAAGGCTGTACAAACTTACATGTGACCTTTCAAAACCGAAAGTTATATTTCCACGGATGTCAAATTTTAATAATACCACTAGATGACGTACGACCATTCTATAGTGTTGTGCAATGTGCTTATATATAAATCTAGACATATACTATACCATAACATCAACAACCCCACCCAACCTTAATTCGTGTCCACCTAGCACTAATCAATCCCCACCCTAACCCTCACGATCCATCAGAGTCATACCCAACCCACTACAACATCCCGTACGACCTAGAATACTGTAGGTAGTTAGAACTTTAACTCCAGCTTTACCACGGGATTAGTCAATGAACACTACATAGGACCACAGTCTATACACTCTACATCCGTAGTATACACTGTAATCTGCACAATGAACCAATACTGATGCTTATTGTAAAATGTTCTGACGTTCATTAATTTCGCGAGACTGACGACGAGTTACCTACTCTTCTAGTTGTCACTTCCTCTCTGGAGATACTCAGTGTGCTATAGTGTCGGTGGTTAAGGGAGGTCCAGAACAAGTCTGCTCGTTTCACTGGGTCTATCAATTACTGCAATCACACAGACACTTGTTACAACTGCTCTGAACTCCGACTTCAAAGATGGCGGGCCGCAAGAAACTAGTATCGCTTTTTCCGACGTTGGCGTGGTATGCAGATGGAAACGGTCTGCTTTCAGCACGGTTATATCACTTCGAGATCGTGGAATGCTCTGCTAATAAGATTAATTAAATATTTTACTGGAATAATGGGCTTGGTAGACCATTGGATCCAATCCCAACACTTGATTGGTGTGTGGAATTCAATGCCAAGACGAACTTAAATGTAGAACGTTAATTTCTACAGAAGCAGCATCATGAAGATTTAGTAGATTCGCTAATGAACAGCGGTTTACGTAAATACCTTACATCGTTTTATGTCAAGAACATTCGTTAAATAAGTATTTGTTATTTAATTAAAAATGAATTATATTTCTTGCCGCATTTTACACGGTGCCAATAAGGAATGTGTCAAAGATAACGACATCATAACGACCAAGATAAACATTTATCAAACGTTTACACAAATGGAGCAATGGGTGGTCGTTATTTGACCAAACCGATCTTGCCAATTTAGGGGCGATTACTCCCGGGTTATTTTCTTTCCGAAGACGATACGGTTGCTGGGACTCAGGTCGAACGAGCCGTGGGTCATCTATCTGGCTTATACAATATCCCTAGGGTGGTGTCTTGAGGGAAGATGGCTGAATAACGAACCGGATGGAGATGATTACCTTACAGGTGGTTTGCTATTGGTTTTTCTCCCACTGCAAGCATATTATCACAATAATGTGAAACTATATCTTCCGATGAAATCGGTATTGGTCCTACTCACTCACGTAATATACGAAACTATGTTCACTCAGATAAGATACGAAACTATACTTCCTTGCGTTTCAATTATTCCAGAAACAACAATACGCTAAATGTATAAGACTTAAGATACCAGATGCATTTTTAATTTGTCTACAAACACTATTGCTTATACAATCCTGGCATAGGATCTGTGAGTGGAATCTGGTGGAATATACCAATGCATATTACTTGATTTCTTTTGCGCATATAAATCTCTATATCAATTAGCAAGGCAAATATCTGCGTGTTGATGGGGACTGTTTGCGCCTGCCTTTTGGGTATTGCTGAAAGTTGCTTATTTACTTACGAGTCCTGCTTCTTTTTGTGTTTTATTTGTGTGTACAGCAGTACGGAATATCTGTGAGAGTATGCAGAACCGACGCAGACAGAGGTTTAGGAGAACCAGATGCACTACTACACGGGTTATGTGTTCCATAAGGCGTTGATGTGCGTCAATTAACGGGCTACATTAAGGGGGAAGTAACTGTGTTTTCGATACATTTCGTTGGGAATTCAAGCCTAACGTAGAGTGTGTTGTAGTGTTGATTCAATAACACAATAAATGCGAACAATTTACAATGTTTATGGGAATTTGTTGACTGCGGTGTATTGGAATCTTAACGTGCTATACTTCCAATACGCGTTGTAGTTCCTAATTGGAAGGGTATTGGTGGGGGTGGGATGGGGAGGAACCAATCCAATAATGATACTATATTTGATATAGACCTACTCAACTGTTGTGCGATTAATATTGGTACCTTATTGAAACAGTATACTAGAACATATCACAAGAGCTGCCTAATTAAATGCGAGATTTAACTTTACGAAATAATTCTTATATTGACCGAAAAAGTTGTATCATTAGTGGATAAATACATGGTATGACGTATAGGCCTATATAATGGCCATGTTATGGGAAATACAAAGAACGTGATTCATTAGCGAGAAGCCAATCCCAGTATCGTTAGCATTCAAGTGTGCCGGGAAACTGAAATGGTATTTTCTCATAGAAAGTATATCCGCAAGCAAAAGTAAATATTGTCGGCAAAAGTGACGATCTTCGCGAAGGAACGATAGGTACAAACCCGCTGTAAATAGATATGAAAGCAGCCTAAGGCCGGGGCTTTTGTCTGGGAAACGTCTTCACTTACTAAAGACTCCGAGAGACATAGCGAAACGTGCTCAGAGTTTGGTGTCTACTATATATCCATTACATATGTAAACAAAACAAAAAACCGAACAAGGGGCGTGCCCACCCCGACAGTGTAGATGACGACCCTTCAGACGGTATTTTTTCCCTCTACCTTTTGCTGAATTACCTATATACGATGATGAATTAGTGCTTTACGTCGCAGTGGGAATATTTCACCCATACGCGACGACAATTACCTATGCATGATGATGACAATTACCTATATACATTATATACCAGTATCGTGTCTTTTAGAAATATTGTCCATTTCGAAAGATTGTGCGTATCACAAAACTGCGTAGACATACCCCATATCAAAATATTACAATTCATATTTTCACACACCCTAAAATGACGTCCATGTAGGCAACATGAAACATATACGACAGCCGATATCTTGATAGAATCAGTTCGTGTATCTTTATAGACTCTCTCAATTCTATCGGTTCCGTGTAACCAGTTATCCTCATGCCGTGCCTATCGTAAGCCAGGGGGTTAAGCTGCCAAGTTCTGCCAGGGTGCCAAGACTTCTGTGGGTTATTTACATATGTGTCAACAGTAAATGATGGATAGAATAGGAAGACAGAAAAAATGGTGAACCATTCGCAGAATGGAAATTCAAGACGTTTGCAAACATGCCTCTCCGCGTGTATTGATAGGTGTCATTTCTAAGTAGTTCTGGTCAGACCGAAACCAGTTTCTGTGCTTTAAACATATTTTTGACAACAGATAATAGATCTATGTGATCGTATAACGATATGCCAATTGACATTATGCGATTTGGCATTCGTTTTAGGTATTTAACTATTGATAAAGAAAAATATACCTCGAAAAAGGCGACAGTGCTCCTTTAAGGACTACCACCATGGTTTTTAATGAACGTACAAAGTACACCCAAAATGATCATTCTATAACATCAGATAGTATCTCTAGATTAGTCTTGTAAATTTCATAGACCACTACATAAACGATATGCTTGTGTCTCGATAGCGGTGCAATGTTAAGTGCGTGTTTCCGGCATCTTTCCGCAATATCTTTTATACAAATTACCTGAAGATCAAAGTCCTACAAAGACATTAGCCTACGCTGGATAAAACTTCATCTATTTTTTAAATGCAAACCTCGAATTACGCGTTAGCAATAGACACATGCGTTTGTGAGTCAATTGGTATAAACTGCCTTTAACGGGTTACCTTACTGCATCGTGCTATACGCAGGAAATGTGTAGTACATACTAAAAACAGCGATTCTATAACCTATTCCATCATTGTCACAGATTTAAACCAATAATAATGAATGTCCGAGTCCTGACAGAAAACATTAGTATACAGAATTCCTCGTATTCTTTGTCGCTCCGTAATGGGTATTTATAGTCCGTATTGGCGAGACATAATATTCGCGAGGATCATTATCAGCAGGTTGTTAATTATCTGAAGTTAAACAACAGTTTCTTTACATGGTTATGTAGTAATTCATGACATATTAGACCCTCACATTATCCATCAGTATTCACGTGTATGTACTCATCCTATCTACTCGTCGCGGTGCTATGGGAACCAAGTCGGTGAGGCTCGAACCAACACTATCACGCCTTTCGTTGTCTGCATTCTTCGGGATAATCTATCACAGACAGACTGTCCGGTACATTGGGATTGTTCTGTAGCTAGATGTCGCGGGCTTCTCACAGTCAAACAGTCCAACCAGGGACTAGGCGTTTGAAAGTATTGGGGACTTTATCACCGAGTTAATCGTACCTCGACGGATACTGTGTAAGTTTTCTTGACAGCATTACAAGGATTGAAACACGCTATCATATACCGATACCATGCATAATCTCTACTTTCGATTGGTTAATCCCTCCCTTCAACAGTATCGCAACTCAAAATGAGTGCGCGTTCAGACTCTTTGGGTATCGTGGTGTATTCGTTTGGCGACTCGCCTGACACTTTCGTGTCGTAAACTCTGGCGGTAATGACGTATGGCGTGTGGATGCGGATCAGACTTCTGTGGAATACAATGCACCCAACGTCTACTTTCGCTTTACACGCTAGAGTTTGACATCCGACGCCAGTAATTGTATATCTATTCACCCCCTTCTAGATTCTTAACATCGTTACGTACAGCAGATTTCGTAGTTGTGATTACATCTTAATGGTCGAGGGACGTGCTCTCTCTGTATGTAAACGACGTAGTTTGGGAAAAGAGTTCTGCATTTTTTGACACGCGAAGGCGTGTGAGTAGCATCCACGCAATTAAGCTCACGGGCATATTTTATACCTGAATATACCGAACTGTAGACTCCGATCTATTATAAACACGATCATGGAACATTTGTGTACATTGCGCATGTAAACTAAGCACGGCAGATGTGCAAAGTGCTTCTATTGGTGGTATTGCCCCGAAAGCATTTTAAAATGGATGTTATCCCACACGTGTCAACAAGCGAGAGTGAATAGCGCCCTCTGACGCCAAGAGGAGGTAACTCAAAACGGTAGGGAAACAATGGCGTGACGACGGAACGGGCTGTTCTCCAAAGGTTGGAACATGGCTGCCTATCCTGTATAACAAGCCTGCAGATATTTTCTGGAAAGAACAAAGGACCAAATTCTTCTCTGAACAAATATTCTTTCGGTAAATCGAAATCTAGGGTAGAAATTATCTAAAGTATGTATCAGCGATAGTCTACATCCGGGGTCTGACATTTAAGCGCCGCCGTAACCATTCTGCGCATGGGTATAACTTCTATAGATGAATCAAACTATCAGTTGTGTTACCAAGGGCATTCGGTGATGCGATACATGTACACTAGTTCACAGTTCATATTAGTTCACATTAGTTCACATTGATAAAAGATCGCTTGGATGTTTAAGGTATAATACCATAACTTCTATTAATGAAAATTCTGTTCCGAGTCCCTTTAACTTAAAAGACCTTCTACTTAAATATACTACTAATTACAAAATGTATTGTATAGCTTGAATACGACATGTATCAAAATAAGTTATGCTATCCGCATTATACTGCTATTATGTCGCTCAAACCATGGTGATGCGTACTTCAATGTGTAATGTCAAAGTATTTAACCGGAAGTCAAACAGCGTTTGATTGGCGTATTGCAATCTACTACAGGTGTCATACCACTGACAATGCCGATAATTCCGGGTAGCCCCGTAAATAACAACAGGTAGTTGTCACCGTATGATACTGCTGGTCCCTAGCAACCGATGTGTTTTCCAAGCTATTGACACGTCAATCTAGCTGTCGACTGGACACTTCACCTTTGCCGGTGGTTAAGTTGCAGGCAGGTTGGCCGGTTGAAGACACTCGCCCCCTTCGTCGACTTATCGGAAATCGCTATCAATTATCTACGCGTGATAACTCGGTACAACAACCATCTCATACCATAATTGGCTCGTCAGGTATCTAGTACAGAGACTTCAATAAAGGATACATCTGTTTGTAGAAGCGATTATACTTCCGCCCCGAGACTAATAGCTTTAAACAGCAAATTCAGTACAACATTCTTGTAACAACACTATTGTCGTACGGTGCGACATCCCTCGAAACAGAATTATGCAGAATTATATTTTATTAGTAAAAAGAAAATACACCGTATTTAAGTACTACATAGTAACATAACAACTGCAATGATTGCATTGGTTATTACATGCATGAAACTATATTTAATAGCATTTCATTTCATAGCTATAGTGCACCTTAGTTATACCGATGAAACAAAGTAATATGCTAGTATTAATACTCAGGAAAGACATGCAATTTTAAACAGCCCGTAATTAGGAATACACCGCGAACTGAGGGTCAGCTTTAGAACGTTTAGTCTGTTTAGGGTGTTTAGGCTAAAAGTTCTAAAACTGACCCTGTACGAGACCCGAGACGGTAAATCTTCTTTCGTTCTCACAAGACTGACAAATAAAAATTCTCTATTTTCCATTCACCTGACGGACCTCGACTCTCACATTTCTTTTGTAAGGACCATAAACGTGACAGAGACGGATTTTCACATCGTCACGGCTTCATCACCGACCCTCATGCTCTGCCTGTTTTCGTGTATTTGTTTCCCGAAATCTCGTTTCCGATCATGCAGGACGATAACGTCAACTGCGTCTAAACGGCGTTAGCCTTTGCGTTTTTATGGCCCTGCTAGAATGCCGTACTTTCCCTGATAACCCAAGACATCAAGGAGTCGTGTTTGCCTTAGCTGGCTAATGCGTCTTATTATGATTTCTCATGTACTCTAGTATTGCTGTCTGTTTGCTGTGCAAATAAACATGGGATGATTAGCTGTGCTACGTTGTTTATACTGGATTGTTCAGCAGGAATATATCATAATCTTATTGTCTCTTTGGTCTATGAGGAATAACTTTTGTAAGTCACACAAACATTGAAGACAATGACTGTTTGACATAATATTTTTGGTATAACACGAAGGCTATAGTACATAATTTTTCATCTATCTATGTATCTATATTATTTTGTTTATCCCCCCCCCCCCTGCCCCCCGTAATAAAAATATTACTTATTTGAAGAAAGTTTCAAAGTACACTTGACGTAAATCCTTATGATATGATAATCTGATAACTTGAATGTGTGTGTGTGTGTGTGTGTGTGTGTGTGCGCGCGCGCGCATGTGTTTTACAAACCTTGTAATTTAATATTATTATCATATGCAAATGTGTTAGTTCTCCAAAACATTATCAAATTATTTGGCATATTTTTTAAAATCCTCACCCTTCGCCCGGCCTCGTTGTTATGGAGATTCATCAGCGCTCTGGCGGGATTCTTCTTTTTTCTCTTCTTTCCTTTTTCTCTAGCATCCACGAAAGCTTTCGAGAAAGCAGTCCCATAAGCTATATTGTGAGAACACCCTGACCACTCAAACCCCTCGGGGCTGCGACCCCTAACTGTTCGGTCACACCCACATTTCTGTAATCTGCCACTGCTGCACGCGCGCGTAACTGCATGCGCCACACCCGCCGAGGATATTGCATGCACGAACGCAGCTTCTCTCGTACCTGAAATGGAGAGAACAAAATTCAAATAAATGTACAGGTTATCTATCTATCTAGCTGTCCATTATCTATCTATCTGTCAATCTATCTATCTATATATTTATATAACAATACGTATTAATTATTTGAAGAAAGTTTCAAAGTACACTTGACGTAAATCCTCTATGGCTATTATCTGATAATCTGCTGTTGAAAATAGGAACACAGCATTTATCATTGTTTCCTCAAACTAACTCATTTTTGAATTCGGTTTTAGTGCCGCTTTCAAGATTCTTTCACTTATATCACGGTTTGTCAGAGGAGGAAACCCGTAGCGTTGAATGTTGCAGTAAACCTGCGAGCTCCGGCTGGTACTGACAGACCAAGGGTGATAACTGTATTGCCACGGTACAGACAGCGCATCCTATCATGATGGCGTCAGAAAGGTAACATTCGCGAACAATGATGCCGGGCTCCCGGGACGAGATTTGATCCCGGGGACTTTGGCTCCGAAGTCCAAACGTTCTACCATTGCACTACCACCCGCCCTATTCCAACAACCTGTTTTGGTAGGAAGGTAATTGTGCTTCCACTCCTTCACATTCATACATGCGTTAATTTGCTGTATAGGAAAAGACGACAAGTACGATAAGATGCTGTAAGATATATGTTCTTATACATGCTCCAAAAATAGATAAAAACATATTACAAACCCACAAAATATCTATTGCAAGAAAATGTACTAGTATTTCAGAGCTGGAAAAAAAAGTTTATCAAAGTAGGCCATTTTATTTCCACGAACATGTAATCAGTTACGGGGCGGTATACCTTTAAGGCTAATTGGTAATTTGAAGGTGGTGCAAGGTCAGGCTTATCCACCTAATGAGATACAATAATACGTGACTCGTCTTAAGTTTAACGCTGATTCATGTGGACTTTAGAGCGTTAAAATGGTTGTGGTTGATGTAGAGAATGAAGTTGTACATACACCTAACATCTGATGCGTATAGTTGCACTTTAGCCAAGATGAAGTCAGAAAGGATGTACATTTCCCCTCTAAAATCACTATCACTTTAATCACATATTATGTAGGACTATCACTTAAATCACATAATGTTGTGGGACTATCACTTAAATCACATATTATGTAGGACTATTACTTAAATCACATAATTTTGTGGGACTATCACTTCAATCACATAATTTTGTGGGACTATAACTTAAATCACATAGTTATGTGGGACTATCACTCTTAGACTGGTTCGCAGCTCTCTGCCTGCATCAGCGCATTGAGACTGACGATGTGTCACTTGTTAATTTTAATAGCAAACACGTATAGTTACATATATTTTCTATCGTTTCAATATATGACACATCATGACTCACATTCAAATGATGCACAATGCTATATCGTATTGATAAATGGACCGAAAGATTAGCATCAGCAGCTGGTCATTATATCATCTTGAAATGTCGAATTTATAATGAGTTTTATCGTATCATTACTTTTTAATTTACAATTAAACAAACTTTATTAACGACAACATAACCTTTCCTTATCAGACATTTCCTAAGAATCTAATGAAGACTCACTCCAAATGAACGGAAAACTCATTCCTGTCTCTTCCAATTTCAATGGCATCTGAGAAATTAACTTTAACAAGGCTATTAAATTTGATTTTTATAGTTCTATCTCCACGGTACTTATTGTCTGGATTCAGATGCTGCATACTTTTTGGCTGGTCTTGTTGTTATTTACGATAATAATTGTCTGGATTACTCATTTCCGTATATATATATAGTGATAGCCTGGCGACTCTAACGGTTCAACTTGATAGTATCAGATCTCGTGCCGCATTTAGCATTAGATTGTATTCCAACCGCAATGATAGCTGAACACATCGTGAGAATATATGGGGAAAACTCTGTAACGGTGGGATGTAGGGTGTGGGTAATGTTGTATTTTGGGGTGTGTGTGTGTGTGTGTGGGGGGGGGGGGGGGGGGTGAAGGTGGGTGTTGAGAGATTGTTTAAAACATCTGATGAACGAATATCCAACCTAGCGGGTAAAACTCAAATCGAGATACTTCTTACGATCACTACTGAAAAAGTATAGATTATGGTAAAGGAACAATTCGTTTCCGCTCTCATGAAAAAGTTGTGGAAACAAACTAGGATTTAATTTTAATTAGACAGGGTAATGGAACATGTGTTGACTGTTCATTAAACAGCCCATTGCAGAGCTAGATGACACATACGTGTGATTTTAGTTACGTCTTCTAGAAATAGTACATTTTCGTGATAGCATTGGACATTTGTTATTGAATTAACATTTAAACGAACAATAATCGTGGTTGAAAGTTCATCGATAATAAATGCCTACAAGTAGCAAGTACATTGGACATCGGAGTGTCATTTACAGAACGTTTAGTTTACTTGCATTATTATTATAGACCATCAATGCCGGATTTACATAGTTTAGTTTTTATCATCGGGTCGCCACGATCATAGGTCCTACATGTATGGGAATGAGTTAATTATCAGGCCTTGGTACAAAGTAACCCAATACGAGGACATTACGAATCGTGGCCACAATTAAATCGTGTGTTTTTTCCAATTCCATGCATATAATTATTCGCATTTATGTTCTACATACAGTGTATATATACAGGAAAAGCTTGCATTTCAATGCACTATACGACACTTCATGTCAGACGTATAGAACTATCGGCTGTAGTCCTCTTGGTAATTTGAGTAATCAAATGATATGGATTGGTATGGATTGATATGGATTGATATGGAGTGATATTATGGAGTTATATGGTACATAGCCCATGTCACTGTGGTACTGTTTCGTAACGAAATAGAATGGAATAACTTGAAATACAATAATACAAATTATATGAATACATTCAATTCATCTTTAGCTTAATTTCTGAGTGTAAAATATTATTGTATGCATTGCTTCATATATAATAATAATAATAACAATAATAATAACAATAAGAATAATAAGAAGAATAACGTAATTCAAGGTTATTACAAACTGTAGTACTCATTTACGAACAATAGTACTATTACAAACTATGGTATTAGTATAACATAGTATTAATATTATACGGATGAGTTACCAAGCTATTTTAATAGCCACACCATGCTAATTAGAATGGTAGGTCATCATGACATCACGGAATCGGCAATGGATTCCAACTAATTACTGTAATTTTCAATAAAAAAAAACATGCTTCCGCCGACGACCATTCCTTATTATCAAAGTGATATTTTCCATCGTCCAGATAATCTATGTACTGTATACAAGAACGTATATATAATATAGTTGACCTTTGTCTTGAAATTGAAATTATCAACAGGAACACCTCTTCAACGTTTATCAGGACAACTATAATATAATGCGACAACACAGTGCAACACGACCTTGATTTTAAAGAAGTAATTTGACAAAATTCTGACATCAGCAAAATATAAAGGATAACAATTAAAATACCAAACAAAATCGACCCCATGCATAGTAAACAATACATTACCTTGTTTTAAAATAACATTTCCAAAAAGTCTTTTTGAATCTGTCGTCGAACAATTCCATCGACGATTTTTAAACTGAAACTGACACTCGTCTATTGCACGTCTTGCTCCAACTTTAACACTCTCCATAATCTCCACATTACGTCTGCACAGCTTCTTCTGTCGCTTCACTAGTCCTGCCAGCACGTCACAGCTGGCCTCGTTCTGGATGTTGGTCGTCGAAGACATCAGGGCTCTGAAACAGAGAATGTACGTTCATTAGAATGTACGTTCATTAGAATGTGTGTTCAATATCACAACAATCAAACTTTAAAATATAAATAATAAATAATAAAATAAAATAGATTATAAAAAAAATATATAAAAAAAATAGTAATAATAATAATAATAAGAAGAAGAAGAAGAAGAGGAGGAGGAGGAGGAGGAAGAAGAAGAATGCTATTGATGATGATGATGATGATAATAATAATAACAATAATAACGACGACGATGATGATAGTAATAATAATAATAGTAGTAATAATAATAATAATAATGACGACGATGATGACAGTAATAATAATAATAACAATAATAACGACGACGATGATGATAGTAATAATAATAAAAATAATAATAATAATGACGACGACGATGATGATAGTAATAATAATAATACAAATAATAACGACGACGATGATGATAGTAATAATAATAATAACAATAATAACGACGACGATGATGATAGTAAGAATAATAATAATAACAATAATAATAATAATAAGAAGAAGAATTGCAATACTGCTAGATCCAGGTCACTAGTTGTAGAATAACCACAAGGCTAGGGTGAATAGTTATGCTTATTGTAGCAACACGGAATCCATTTGAATAATAACCCTGAATTATGACCCTATCTCTCGATCGTATACTTAAGAATTAACTGCAAGGATTTAAAAAAAAAAATTCATTGCGATATGAACTGAATGAAACTTATACGTAGGTATCACTTAAAAATAATAACACTTGTAGGTTAATTAGTATATATGTTAATTAAAACAAATACTAATAAGCATTGATTGCTGAATTAGCTTCCAGGCTGACACTATACTGTTTGGACATAATGTAATATCAAGAATAATTAATTTCGATATCTTCTTCTTCTTATTATTATTATCATCATTATTATTATTAGTAGTAGTATTACTATATACACATGCACATGTATTAAACAGTGTCTCCATTGCGTCACGCGGAGCAGTATCGTCCAGGTGAGAGGAAATGGGCGTAATTTCCCAGACGTCTAGATGGAGGTTTATTCCTCTCATTATTGCAAGGAAATCTTTGTTTGCATGATGCCATAAATCGTATTCTATGCTGACCCCGAGACGAATGTAATATTCTTAATGACGAGAAATCAATACTACTGGCTTTTAATTACTCGCATTTGACGCTCACAGAAAAAATTAATCGACAGAGCAAAGAAAAATAATCATCATTAAACAAGAAATTATGAGCAACCCCTACCTAAAAATATAATATCTAACCATAAATCAACTTTGTCAAAACATTAATTGACACGGGGATGTGAAAGGTAAAAGATATCATCTGTGCGGTTGTATATAAAAAAAGGCCAGGGCCCAACAAGACGATACAGAGATTCTATGTACTGCGGGGACTTCTCTTTGAAGCCTGAGCGTGTTCTATATACTACACTCTATAACGAGAAAGCATGTGCAAGACATTTAGCGAGGAGGGAAATACTTCAGAGGTGGTATCTCTTAATCTTTGGATGAGCTTCAAAGAATTTGTATTAAACATGTATATTCACTGTAGGGAATTAAACTGACACACGTTGGGAATCGAGCGTGCTATGCCCCATCAGAACACCATGATTCTCAAGCAGTACACTAAGATATTCAAGCAGAACACCGTGATTTTCGAGCAGAACACAGTGATTTAAAGTAGAACACCGTGATGTTGGGGTAGACCATTCTTATGCCCAAAAGAACAATATGATATTTCATCAGAAGAATTCATGTTTGCATAAATATATTTAGCTTCAAACTTTGTATCAAAGTTAAGATTTATATATTAGACCCATATATTAGTAACCAATACTTCAGATGGGAATCTTTCGAATTAGAATTCTGCTTTGTTTCCTTATGCATAAATCACATCCGGCGGTTATTTTCCGGAAGTGGAAACGAGCCATAAACGAAGTGAATCCACATACGTATAATGGCGTATTATATGGGTATGGGTATTTTACCCAATTAGTTGGGTTGTCTTAATTATATAAAACAGCTTGAAAAAAGCAAATAAAGTAGCATTGCCTATACAGAAACCGACGAGGATGACGTTTGTATACATATTTCTTTTTGTTTGTCAGAGAGTCACTTTGACACAGCTCGGTATCTGTATACATCTAGATCGAGAGTGGGCCATAAACATCCAGCAACAAATCCAGGTCTTCCACGACCATCAGACGGTTCCAGACCATTGTTTCCTGGGCGTTTTATCCACTTAAGTTCACTTTAGCTAGATGTATTTTTCTTCTCGACAAGTCCATTATATCTACTTAACCTCACCGTCCACCTTTAAACACCTCCCCCACAATCACCCCCACCAACTCCTCCACTAACTCCACCAATCCAGCATGGCAGAGTATACGCTCGTGTCTGACCCAGTCTTTCAGCATAGCTAGGGAACACACTGATGTTGCTACATCTAGGCTGCTACTGCTTCAACCACCACGATAAACCACTACCGCAACCACAACCACTTCACCAGCTGACACTATGATTACTACTGCTACGACAACCACTATCAGTACCAAGATCACTACAACTACAACCACTACCACTACCACTACTATTACCACTACCACTACCACTACCACTACCATACCACTACTACTACTACTACTACTACTACTACTCTATTAAATTGAGGTTAAGAGCCGCTTTAAAGATTGTTTCACTTATATCACGGCTTTTCAGTTTAGGGCAGGAGGAAACCCGCAACATCCGTTACGCTGAATGTTGCAGTAAACCTGCGAGCACCGGCCGATACTGACGGACCAAGAATGGTAACTGCATTGCCACAGTACAGACAACGTATCCTATCAATATCGCGTCAGAAAGGTAACTTTCGCGAACATTGATGCTGTGCTACTACTTACTACTACTTACTACTACTACTACTATTTCTACTACTACTACTACTACGACCACCACCACTACTACTGCTGATGCTAGTCTATTACTACTATTACTACTAGTCTACTACTACTACTACTACTACTACTACCACTGTGAAGTTGTCATTGTCATGTTATTTTTGGTGCCCTCGTGACCTCGCTTTCAGTACGTTCCCACAGTTCACGTTCAAATTCCTACCCACAAAGTCACTACCCTATATGTCAGATATTCATAACCTATTCATTAGCCCTCATGATTTAAGATGTTTATATAAGAATCAAACGAGATACATATTTCACGGGAACAATGTCATCACTTATTGTTGGTTATCAGTAACCCTTTTGTCCAGGGTATCGCGCCGCAATACATTTCAAACTGTCAGTCATAACTCGAACTCGTTAATCCCCGAGCTAATACCGCCTTCCCCGAGCCAGTGTTCAATATATGCTCGGGCATATTCCTATGGCATTCCATTTACAGCCACGGGAACATTCTTTATCGTTGTGTTAGACCAATTCCTTTACTTCACAACAAGCGTGGCCACTATTCATGCAGCCGAGAAATCCAATTGTCATTTATTCCAAAAACACTTTGTGAAAAGTTCGGAATATTCCGAGCATGCGCGGTCGGTATCCAAGAACATGTTTTCTCAATCAGATACCGTACGATTTTGGTTGGAGTAATTGCATGTTGTAACCTTCACCAGACTGATCTCTGATAATACTACGTTTGTTTGATTGTGCAACCGGTGTTGTGATACTTGCACCAATGCAGTTAGCCAGTTACCGTGAGTTTCTATGAATGGACACACCACGGAGATAGTATTGGTTGCTGTTATGCAAGAGATGCTATTGACATTATTTCAAAGCACTTCAATGAAAATGTAGAAAGAGCATGCTCAAAAGAAAATACGCTGGTTTTATGGTACATTACACCTAAGAATTTCCCTGTCTATTATGTGGAATGTCTGGATAAGCTGCTATTTCCATGTTATTG
>JAUTBT010051364.1:0-15837 GCA_032361225.1 Lepetodrilus schrolli | reverse complement strand
TCCTCCTGCCCTAAACTGACAAGCCGTGATATAAGTGAAATAATCTTGAAAGCGGCTCTAAACCCCAATTCAAAAAAAAAAGAAAGATGATGTGGTAAAACTTTGTGTATTGGCTTCACAATAGGTTATTTGCCAGATCAATAACACTAAATGTCAAAGAGATGTAATAATAATCTCATATCTACTATGAGACCATGAGAATTCTCATAGCGATCTCTTGTACATAACGATTGGGTACTTACAGGAACACTATGGTCTCATAGTGAATATGAAATCGTCAATGAACGATTCCATGAATATATGTGTGTAGCTGTCTGTATCCATACCATAACGTGTTCCATTGAGAATAGAACAACAAACCTTCCCAGTAAACTCTTTATTCCAAATGTATCTATTTACTATCTGTACAGTATTGGCCAAAAAGCATGCACAGGACTATGAGGGGAGACATACATAAATGACAAAGATTCCTGCAGACACCTGCCATATTTGGTCAGAATAGTGAGATATGCTACAGTATTACATAGCAACAAATCCGTTATACTTAGCCTCAAATATTGTGCCTTCAATATTTTGTGAAATGTTTTCCTTTCATTAAATATATATAATTTCTTCATTATTTTGGGGGGGTTTGTAATAAGTGCACAGTCTGAAACCAAGATTATACATAAATAATAAAGTTTGATATAAATATTTTCAAGTATATCTGCCCCAAGGGCATCTCCGGTTGCCTTCAGCATGTACAAAGCAGACCGTTACTTCCCTATACCTATATAACACAGTGCATGTTTGTATTGTGTATCTGGAGTAAAGGAATCTAAACATTAGTAGTAAAACAAGGGGCATTAGAAGGTCACCCTGCCATAGCCCTATCACATTGTTAAATATTGAGCATAGACATACATATATATATATATATAGATGTTAATATTTACAAGATATAGGTTGTATAAAACATAGTTGAGCCCAAGTGGAGAAAACAAACAGTAAGCAGGGAGGAAAGACAATGGATTAGTTTACTAAAGTGTACCAATCTGATAGTTATCTACACATTTCAATATCTAGTTCCAATGTTAATCATGAAGGTGGTATAATTAAATATTTATATAAATATCAATCCAAAGCTTTAAAGTAAAAATGTTCATATCGATAAATATTCATGTATAATAAATTAATAAATAAATATATCAAAACATTCATTTCAGTAATAATGTGTGTACACACCTTCAAGAAATAAATTGAATTCAGATGATTTTGTTTTGAGAAACAAGAATACATTTCTGAATAAATGTTATTATACACAAAAACTGGCCAATCAAAACTTTGGTTACAACTGATGCGTGTACTGAACTAACACAATCGTACCTAGGAAGCTTGTTTCTAGTAATTTCAGTAAATCTATAATTACATATGTTCAGTGTAAATGACAATAAATATACTTTCAGTAATAATAATGATCACAAGCATTTGAATACAGTATAGAACAAAACATGTCAAACATGCACACAAACAACTGGGTAGTATAGAATATATAAACAATAGAATAACATATCACAGTATTCTTTGCGACAGTATCACATACATTAAAATACAATCTATTAACAGCTAATGACACTAGTGCATGGAGTATGGTTTTGTATGCATTACTTCCTATGCTGAAGGTAAAGCAGTCTATAAATCTTATATTTAAATGTTGCCCAATTTTAGTTAAAGAAATATGTATTTTCTCATTCTCAGAAAATGTTTGAATTTCAATAGAATTCCTCTTACTGGTATTTAGGTCAGAATGTAGACAAGAACGGATCAAGGTTCACATCCCTTTCCAGTCTCAACAAGTAAGGTCAATGTATAGTAAATATCTTGTTTTTCATGACTGCTATTGCAAGTATACAAGTATCAGAGTATTTCATGTATCTTTGTTGTGGATGTTTCTAAAAGCAATGGCCTCTCTTATGCAATACAAAAGAAAATATCTGTAATTTGACAAGACAGATCATGAAAACAAGTGTTTTGCGTTAATGTCCTTGAAAATAGTTCCACACTCCTACTTCTATCAAGTCATGTGTACTCTTAACATAAGATGGCCCATAACTGATTCAAGTAGGACAGGCTCTATAGTTTCTGGAAAGCTTGTGCATTAGTGAAAGGAGGTCCTAGGTGAAGATGTTTCTGACTTCCATGCTGGAATCCTGAAGCAAAACTACACGGAAATTCTAGGACACCCTTAGAATACAAGCATTCCTCCCCAAGAACAACTGGCCTTCTGAGAGAGTCGTCTGTGAACCCAGGTGTCCCACCCTTGTACATTAAAGCCATAAGTAAGAGTATATGTTTTGAATTTACCTTACCTATACTCATACTTTCTGAAAGAAAACATTTGACCCGGGCAGCTTTTCATGAAGATATGGTATCCACTATTGCTCGTGTGTCTGTATACCTCGCTGAAAGCTATGACCGTGCTATGGTCCCTTAGTGGATACAAGAGCTTCATGGAAGGATGTCCTGATGTAAGAGGGGTTCTAAGGATACCATCAACATTCATCGTATAAAACCCTCTTGACCATCACAGATAATTTCTGATTTGAGCAAGAATAGAATTACCATTATCATTTTCATTTAATATTTCAAATCAGTTTTCAGGGAATTCCTAAATGAGTCCTGCATCTAAATGAATAAATTTGATTTCTTTGGTATATTTAAGAATACACATCAAAATATTCCCCATGTTAAAAGAAATTCCTGGTTAAAAGTTAGTCATGATAATGCTGTTTGTGTGTGGCTGTGTGCAGTACTGTAGACTAGTGCGATACAGTATGAAAAGACTTGCATATAAAATATAATTAATTTATATAATACAATTAATTCTGTAAGCATAAAAAGTATACATTTTGTGTGTGTGTATATGTGTGTGTATTAGTATTCATCCTTTGAGACTGCCGATATTTTATCAGTGAAGCCGAGATGAAAAGTGATTTGCTCCAGCATACATGCACCACAATATCGAAAAATCAGTGATGACATTTTTCTTGAGCATGTATGTTATGCTGGTTTTTCCTAAGATTTTATGAGGTTTTATCAATCCTGGTATTGTTCATGTCCTGTCCTGGAGTCTGGACGGCCATCTGTTTTATTTCCTCTTCTTCTTGTAAGGCAATTTTAGTCTCTGCCGCGATGGATGATCGATACAATTGTAGATACCCACACAATACGCTTCAGCTCCTTCCTTCCACCCAATGAGAGCAGACGCCTGTTGCTCTAACAACAGCAGCAGCACTCTCCTCTAGAGAGGTAGAAAGTCACATCTGCCATGATTTCACTTTTGAAGAATGATTAGTTTTTGCATGATAATGTCCTATCAAATTTTTTCTTTGGTTGGCATTCCATTCCAAGAAGATGCAATTACATTGTTTTCTGGGTGATTAACCCTCTATGAGCATGATTAACAAGGGTAAACTGTGCAGCCGAGGTCCCAATTAACCAGTCGAAATTCTGATTGGCAGAAACAATTAAGTCCAAAAGAATAATAAATCTAAACCTGATTACATAAACACTACTAATGTTGCTAATGTCACAATTTTCCACGTGGGTAAAGTACAACGGTTCTAATAAGCAACGACCCTGGCAAAGTCAGCAGATGTCCAGCATATGCATCACGTGGAACGGGAATACTTTCCATTAGGTCAAGGTCAGACTGATGCATGCTGGGAGGGTTCCTGAGTATGTCTATGCACAGGGTTGCGTGAACCGCACATTTTTCAGACTTCGTACATAAGTGGAGTAACTATCTTTGTTGTGCGAACACACTTCAAGACTTCGTGTTGTATCTCCATAGGTATTCCCAAAGGCGTATCTCCTCTCTGAAACGATAATTAGATATAGGTTGAATTTGTTAAAATAGTGCGTAATTGAAATTTAATGCTAACATTAAAAAAACTATACTATCACTGAAACAATCTATACTGAAAATGTCCTAGAATGTTAATACTTTGTCATGAGCATTTATTACCAGGTACCCTGTCACAGCTGGATGATGTCAGTATTTTCATCGAACAACTGTGCTGATCATAAGATTACCCAAGCAGTATTTACTGTGCTGATCATGAGATGAGAATGAGACAGACATCCGACAGAACTTACGTGGCACGTAGCCTGTATATTTCGGAATCATCCCATCCTGCTGGTAAAGTCTGCGGTTAAAGTTCGGAGGAGCACTTTTCAAGCGAGATCCTGGAACTCTGGAAGTAATGAAGAGGTCAGAGGTCAGAGAATACATCAATCAGAGTTATCTGCCTTTGATTTGTATGGACCATTTGCATTTTGAATTCTTTCCCTTAAAGTATTGGCAAGTTGAGCCCTAAACTATTGCACTTTATGTATAATGTTGCGAAACCCGCAACATCTGTAGACATCGCATCCTATCAATATCGCGTCAGAAAGGTAACTTTTGCGAACACTGATGCCGGGCCCCCGAGGCTGGATTTGAACCTGGAACCTTTGGCTCCGAAATCCAACTGTTCTACCACTGCGCTACCACCCACCCTAGTCCAGCACTTTATAAATGGCTTTATTTATTTATTATTTATTTAAACATTAAATTAAAAACTAGAACCTTGTTTCCAATGTTTTGTTTCAGTAATGCATTAAAGAAGAGGATATATCTTCCGCAGCGCTGAATAATCGGTCACAAGTTAACGTAAGCATTTGATTGGTCCACATTAATCCAAGCGTGGATAATGTTAAACAAAACAAGTCATGGGTAAGAGGTGATATGCAATGAGCATACTAATACCGTATTTACCTCCAGAGTTGTTGTCAAAGGGGATTAAATAACAAAGCTCATGTCAATCCCCATGCAAAAGGTTCAGACATCCTTTGCCTACATACCTGTCAATGGTTAGTTTGTAGTTGGGATCCGAGTTCAATGCTGCATGTCTCTGAGTTTCTCGGACGAACTCTTCAAATCCTTTCTTCGAACTTTCATGGTAGCGTGCTCCTAAACCAATCTCTGTGGGTTTAATTCTTGGTACATAACCTTGATAGCCAGGTATTGGTGCTTCCGTCATACTCCTTTTGTCGTCTGTGGAAACATAAAACAATAAGGCCAATTTGAAGCATTTGAAGACTTGTTTTCTTGAAGGAACAAGCAGATATCTATTCAATATTCTTT
This sequence comes from Lepetodrilus schrolli, assembly GCA_032361225.1. NCBI lineage: Eukaryota > Metazoa > Mollusca > Gastropoda > Lepetellida > Lepetodrilidae > Lepetodrilus > Lepetodrilus schrolli. The sequence goes on along the minus strand of JAUTBT010051364.1, from coordinate 10,670 downwards.
CTATTTAATTGATTATTACATATTTACCTAACAATAGTGGCTGATTAGGATGAGTATCTCTGTACAGATTGAGTTTGTTTCTGACATCTGGGTCGTAGGATATGGCAGTCAGCCTGGGGTAACTGGAGGTCTGCCGCTGGAGATCGTGTATCTTGACCTCGTGACTCTTCGTGTTGGTAATGAACTGGTCGATGCACGTGTCGCAGTCTTCTTTGTAGGTGGCGCCAAACTTGAATGGCATCCGTGGTATATATCCTACGACAATATAAATAACAAAACATAAATATTCAAAATGGCCACACGTTGGTTAGCACATCACGGGACACAACTCATGAAAATGATGTACGAAAATGTCATTTATATTTGTTAATCACCTTTTTTTTTCTTTTTCTTTTCTTGAATTGGAGTTTAGAGTCGCTTTCAAAAACATTTCACTTATAAAACCCGCAACATCCATAGCACTGAATGTTGCAGTAAACCTGCGCGCACCAGCTGCTACTGACAAGACCAAGGATGATAACTGCATTGCCACTCTACAAACATTGCATCCTATCAATATCGTGTCAGAAAGGTTACTTTCGCGAACATTGATGCCATGCCCCCGGGGCGGGAATTGAACTTGGATCCTTGGCTCCGAAGTCCAACTGTTCTACCACTGCACTACCACCCGCCCCCCTGTCAATCATATAACACACATATGCAAACAGATATTCAGAGCTACTGGTATGTCAACAGCTGATCAAGGCTCAAGGGTCGACCCAGAGCTGTGAGGATTGATGGAGGTCGACTTAAGAGAATACTGTTAGATGTATCAGACACTTGTGTTGTTGTCTGCAAACATCTGCCACAAGTTGTAAATTGTAGTAATATTTCTTTGAAAACTAAAATGGGCAGTCGGTTCTCCACCAGATTACTTGATCTGGCCAAGAGATTACGAAACTTTCTTGAGTACGATTTCATGCTCATCTCAAGGTTTTGTTCACAAATCCCCATATGAAATTTGAGCTTTAGCATGAACTCGTACTCTCAAGGTTTCGTAATCTCGGCGCCCGGACATTCACAGATTGTGTCAAGGATGCTGCTGACCTGTGTATCCTGGGACCATGTTCTTGGTGTACTTGTTGTCCCCGGTGGCCTCTGGCAGCTCGTTCTTGAGGGTCTCGTGGGGGAGAGGTCCGATGACCGTGGCCGAACGCCGGAACTGGAAGTCCTGGGAATTGAAAGTAAATAGTTAAACCTTGGTGTTCATTTTCCAACAGAAGGTAGAAGATCTCTCAATCTGCAGTATTGATGTCTTGTATGATGATATGGACTCTTAAGGATATTTGAATTTTTTTGATGATGCTCGTGAATGATTAAAATTATTATCGTGATTATAAACGGTTACGATTTTGATGATGCTCATGAAATATTAGAATAATGATGATGGTGCTTATGAAGGATGTAAAATGATGACGATGCTTGTGAAGACTTCGAAATGTTTGTGAAGAATTAGAATTACCATGATGATGTTTGTGTCAAGTTATGAAGGATAAATAGAACATTGATGGATTGCAAAAATAATGGTGAGGAACAATGGCTGGTGAATTTCATTGTGATGATGAATTACAAAAATTAAATAATTATATTTAATACATGATGCCAGCGTGCAAAAATAAATGCAGTATCTTTGCTGACCGCTTGAAACGAAAACTAAACAATTGCAATATTAACTCCCAGTGTGGAGGGCTAGTAAACTACTGACTTGTATGGTATTTATCCTATTATTTAGAACAGCTAAAAATAATTAACTCCTCAGCCATTCAAAATATTATAAAAATACGAAGATTGAAAATTATCAGTGGTCGTATATTGAGGGACATCCTCGCATCCCAGTGATACTTAATTCCATTCAGAACCCCTGGCACACATCCAGAGGGAAACCTGCACAAACAGCCAACCAATAAAATCATTTTCCCAATGAATTTGGTGTAAAAATCTATCCAATGAAATATATTTTATCATTGTTCTATTAATAGCTCCTAAACTGTTTGCGCAAGTTTCTCTCTACATGTGTGCCAGGGGTACCACAAGAAGTGAGTCCTGAACGGAATTAAGTACCCCTGTTGTGTGAGGATGATTTAGGGAGAACCAAATTGAAGTATAAATATAGTTGTTTCTTTAAGTTTAACCGCATTCTGTTGGGTTATTTTTTTCATGTGACTTCTTGGTAATTAGTACGTTGTATTTTCGTATGCAGAACTAAATGGAATGTACCCAGAAGAGTGAGTCAAAGGCCCTGTGATTAACTAATGACTAACGGGTACAGTCAGGCTGGGTATTTGCGTTCCACTTGACTAACTGCCAATCTCTGCTGGTAGTGCCAGGGTTCTCACTTTACATTGACAAGGCATTAACTATTCAACATTGAGATATCCTAGTAGGAGGTCTTCGGGTTTTGATCAGCTGATAAATGTCACGTTAACAAATGACTCGGCTTTCAATCACAAGAAGAACTGCCATACCTATGTATGCATATGTACCACCCTATGCAACAGAACACACAATGATTTATAGTTGTAGGAATAAATATGATTGATAGATATTTATACAATAACTAACAAGTTAGAAGGATTTACGGATTATGTTCTGAGTGAAATTCGCATGTAGGTCAAACTTGTAAGTCCCTATAGGATATATTTCACAAGGGATTGATACTCTGTAGTTATGAGTGTCAAGTTCCTTATTGTTTTATGGTTACCTTGCCAGTGATGAATATATTTCATGAAAGTATTCATGAATAAATTCAGACCTAGCTGTTAAAAAGCATTGCTGAATGGAGCAGTATTGTTGCTGGAGCTGTTGCTAGGTAGCTTATCGCTCAAAACTGGAATGGTCTAATACCAATATTTGACTGGCCAGATAACAAACACTGTGATAAGTTTGCTCTGTGACACCACTGCTAGAACATAGCACAACACCCAGACCATGAACTCCTTCCAGCAACAATACTTCTTCCTATATCTCCTACGTATCTGGCCAGTCTATTGTAAATATGACCGAGCAGCTATTAAAAATAGATCTGCCCATTAATCACACATGCTATTGAAAGCGGGCCTCCTACATGCGATGTATATACTATATGTCTACTGGTGCATTAAAGTCGGAGGTGTATTGAACACTAATAAAGGCACTTTATTGACAATCTATTTTCTGATTTACGACAGCTATTACCAGTAGGCAGTAAAATCATTCAAACGTTTAAGGATCACTTAGGAGAAGTGATTGAAACGTGTAAGGATTGCTTAAGCAATTCTTAATAGGAATACAAACATGTCTAAACGAGAATCAAAGAATAACTTTCATACTGGAATTATGATATACGATTGATGCATAGTTCACATATAAAATAGTGTCAACAGTGAACTGAAAATTAAAATATATTAAATCAGCATTTAAAACAATAATTCAAATAAATTATTCCAATGGAAAGTCACTTATGCATGTAGTTGATTTGTAATTTTACATTTGATTTGTAAATGGATAATCCATCAATTCGTGGACCTTGAATACATGAGCCTGGTTGTATGGTTGTATGGTTGTACACATGTGACATGACACTAAATACTGACACTTGTACATGTAAGTCACAGAACCAGCACAAATAATATATTAATATTATACTTACTTCTTTGAGAAGATCGTGTGTATCATTTCCATAAGTCTGACCAACTTGGTATTTTATTTGTGGAATATACCCACGATATCTGCAAAGAAAATATCAGCTGTTTGATATACAGTCAAACTTCGTTGTGTCGAACTCTCTAGTCTCGAACATCAAGTATGTCGAAGCACATTCTCGGTCTCGACCAATTCCTTCTTTAATTATCATTATTTAGACCCCTCTAATAAAAATACATACGATAAGTCGAAGTGAAATTCAGGTCCCGAGGCGTGTAAATACTATATATTTTGCATATTTGTCTCGAACTTGTAAATTCAATCAGCAACTATCTAACAATAACCAGTTGATAATCTGTTCACCGGCCTTGAAGGGTAATTATAAAAGGCGGATTAGGTATTACATGAACTACAGTCAATTAATGCAGTCTTGTCGGGTCTTTGAAAGATGATTGTTAGGGGCTGAGTGTCGTTGTAAGTAGGATGGACAAATCTTAGATACTTTTGAACCAGATCAAATCATTAACGCTGATGGTTTATTTGGACAACTCTCTTGTCTCGATTGACACGATGTGTCGAAGTTATTGAATGGCAACCCTGAGGTTCGACACAACGAGGTTTGACTGTATGTCAAAATATGTGTCTATAGATATCATCAAATTTAATTGGGTTTTAGGGCATTTTAATTAGCGTGTTTTATGCAAATACGCAGCTTATCTAGAGCTCTGTTATATGGAACAAAACAAAAGCAAGCAGCTGTTCAATGCTAAGATAACAACTGTGATCCCATGGTTGCTAGGGAAGTCGTTAGTGCCAATGTCATGGTTGCCATGCTGGCAGGTGACGTCGGCAAGATCTAAGTCATCAAGTGCCACCATGCTGGATTCAGCCATTGAAAACCTCCTGGTTTCAAACTAGTACATAATCGGGTGTATTCACGGCGTCATATCTATCAACTAACAGTCTGGCACAGAGAATACATTGACATACAAACCAATAGCGCATGAGCTTCACAATGCATTCAAATGATCACTTAAAAGATTATTGACATGTGAGAGTGTGTATTAACTGATAATTAGCTGTGTGCATTGTTGTGTGACGTAAGTGTGTGCACATGATATCAGGTACGTGTCTGCAGATCTACTTCAAATAATACCACCATAAAAGAGCAGTAATTACAATGACAAGCATATAATAGAATCATGAATACAGAATAAAATAGTAATGAATTTGAAGTTCTTTCTGCTATTGACAACTGCTAAAGATCAGTGATTATGATAAATCTACCATTGAAGGTTAATAGGCTAAAGAGTTGTGTAATGTAATAATCCTATTTAATAGCAATCTAATGTAATAATCTATTTGTAAGATTCATATTTGCACCATTAACGTATTACAGTCTTAAGCAAAAGGTCTTATTCTGGAGGATGAACAAATATGTGAAGATCAGGGTATCCTTTCACAAAGCTCTGTTATCCGAGAAAAGACTACAGTGTTCTCTTTGCAGTGTATTAGCTATCAGCAAAGGATACCCAGGTCCTGAGGATACGAAACTTTTTTGTTTATTATTACATGCATACTCTTCTCAAAGTTTTCTTCACAAATGCTTATACAGGGGTGAAACCAGGGGTGTGTGTAGCCAGGGGTGTTCATGAATACAGTGCAGGCCCACATGTTACTAAGGGGGACTGCAGGAATATCATATTCATGAATTTGCTTTCTAAAGACAAAATTATCTGCAGGCAAGGACCTAATTCTGGCCTAATAGTAGCTATGCCCCTGCCATATAATACAAAATTTGAATTGAGTTTGAAATCAAATTCAAAGACATTTCATAATCCCAGGGCCATGGTTGCTTGAATGAGGAATATCTTTCTATATTAATATTAAATTGCAAACATATATATTTTACCATAAAAGTCCATATTTATTCAATTATTAGATGAAAATCAATGATGACTTCTTAAAATATAGACAGTTGATAACAAAATTCCAAATTCAGTGAAATTAATAAAGGAATTTAAATAAAATTTGTATCAATAATGCACTTTATTCAGTTACATGTATAATTTTGCTACACAAAAACAAACATAGGGAATTATTAACCCTCTCCCTGCTGGATTAGGCACAGGTACAGCCCTTTAGAGCATCTCGGGTTGCCTTCAACATGGAGAGGGTTAATAATCAAATATTTGGAAAAGGTCAGTTTTGGGGATGGAGATTTTATATGGGGATTTGTGAACAAAATTTTGAGTTGAGTATGAAAGCATACTAAAAACAGTTTCTTAATCTCGGGGCCTGAAAGATTTTGAGGGGATAATCTGAGTCTGAGAACAAAATAATCTTTTGCTGACCAATGCAATGAGATGTTTTATATTTAGGAACTGCTAGGCTATGATTGGTATTGAGAACTAGATTGCTGTGGACTGTATAATATAGGGAGTTATGAGATTAGTGATGTTAGATTATGTCATATCAACAAAGACATTCATAGAACTCTTATCTTAAACTAGCCGTCAGTAAAGAGATCTCAAAGTAAATCAGTCAGAAACAAAAGGTTTTCAATGAAACATATACTATATTGATAATGAATTTTATATCAAAATAAATATTAAGCTAAATACATCAATTATTAATTGATAAGCATTAAAACCACCAATACTGTTGACTTCATTCAATTGAAATTTTATATAATAATTGGCATGCATGGATTCGTTCAGCCCATATTCATGATATTGATGTTTAAATAGACTAATTCTTATTGTACCATAATATTTAAATTTCCTTGAATTTGATTGGTCGGCTTCTGTGTTAACATCACGGGAAATTTATCTCCTAATTAAACAAACTTATAAAAACAGATAGCATAACCTGACATGCAGATCTATTTGAATATATCCAATTAAGTTAAATAGTGTCTATACTATATAGTACTATGTTTTGAAACATTCAATATTATTAAAATAGGTTTTGAAACATTCAGTATTATTAAAATAGTCATTTATAAATTATGTATATTAATTTTAATAGACCAAGCTATTCTAGTAGTAAATGTGTGGAACTTGTTGAATGCGTGTATGTGTGTGTGTGGGTGGGGGGGGGTGCATGTGCGTGTGCAACCCACTTATGTATTTTGCGACCACCAACGCCCCCCCCCCCTCCCACACACACACATTGTTGCCCATCACCTCTTTCTAAATATCATGGGTCCATTGTATAGCACACGTAGATTCCTATCATCAAGTGTTAGTTGTCTGACACTGAGAGTGCACATTCTGCAATGCACAAAGTTATTCCATCGATGCTTAAGCATCGACAACAACAACAAAATAATTATGACACTTGATCAGTTATTTTTGTGGTACGTACCCGGGAACTTGTGTACCCTCCTTCAGCTGTGAAAACGATCTTCTCTGTTCTAACGTAGGGCCTCCACCAAAAGCCACTGTCGTCATTTTGATTATTTATTTTTCACTCACTATTCTCCCAAAATTCTACCGGAATACAATGTTATCCGTTGATTTTTAATAATACAAGCTAATCCAAAGTTAGCACATTCACCGTTGCCTCTAACGCGAAATCGCGTTGCTAGGGTGTTAACGACCCAGCCAATCAATTTGCAGCAAAAGCAAACACAAATCACACGGAAACGGAAGTGAGTAAAACTCCTTGCATCATTATTGCTCATATCTGAAAACGTGATCATTTTGTAAACACTCCAAAGAGACTATTTAGGACCGTAATATTTAATCTATATCAACATCACTCATAACAAAAAGTGCATTTAAATGAGCAGAATAAGTGTAGCTGTTTAAAACACATAGATATAATGTAAACTGTTTTGAAAGAATAAATTTTGAAATAGACTATAGCCGCTGCTAGGCTATAGAGCTGCCATTTTGACGCTGTCTGCGAGATGGAAAAAAGATGGCCGAACACATGCTTGAGTAGTTTTGCATCTTTGAACGATGTGATTGCGTGGCTGTCGGTCTACGGTTATTAACGGCACCCTGTACAAAGATGGGAAATACAACAGTTGTTGCTACTGGTGTGAAGAACCAGGCTGACAACGACTCGAAAACCTTGTACAAGCTCGTAGACGTGAAAGGTGGTGGCGAACTTGTGGAGTTAATGAAACGAGCTCGGTGGACTAAAAACTACAAGGAATTGGATGACAAAATAAAAAACGTTGTGAAACCATATTTGTACAATGACGGGAAAGGCAAGAAAATACCGATTGTCGATCTTGTACTGGAACGAAACAAAGACAGGCAAAAGAGCACGATTAAAATTGGAAAAGATAAACAACAAAAGGCCAAGGAATTGGCAATGATTGACATGATATTGCCAGAAGGGGAAAGTGGCAGCTATATACAAAAACCACAAGGTGAGAGCTTCAGAAAGTTTGACATTAGCTAAAAAATGGGAAAAATACTATATATTTCAATTATAAAACATTAAACTTTAAAGGGAAAACAGAATGTGGAGAGTGGGGTAACTTTTATCATTATTATATGTTTGGAAGAATTAACTCTTTAACACATTAAATGCAGCACAATATGGTAATACTAAATGTTTTATTCTGTCGATCAATGTTTTGAAAATTGCAGTTTTCATGCATTGCATTTGTAGATCTATTTCATGCCCTATTAATATTGTTACATTTCCTATTTAGCACCATAGATCCATGAACAACTCTTTCCTAACAATTCAGAGGCTTTTTGTTGAATTTCCCAACTTTTCAGTTTTGAAAATTGCAATTTGCATATGTTGTTAATTACTGCCAACAACAACAGCAGGTAAAAAAATCTATAGTTTTGAAATATATACATATACATGTATTTTTAAAAAATGCATATAAAATTAATATATTTAAAATGTTAATAAAGAATGTATTTTATCTTGCACCAAACATTATCTTGTAATACTGCATTCCAGAGCGGAAGTACCGAGATGTCTGCTGGGACCTAGACAAACGAGGCAGCGTAGGGGAGACAATCCTGCATTTGTGTATCTTGAACTGTTCAGCCATTCATGCAGATTTGGCCAAGCAGCTCCTGCGAGAATACCCCAAGATGCTGAACGACATATACCAAGGAGAGGAATACTATGGTGAGACATGCTTGTACAACTCAATCTTGACCATAAGTTATAGTGGGTAGTAATTCTAGTAGTTCGCTGAATGGGTTAGTAGGAAAATAGCAGGAAATCGGTTTGCGCATGCATCTAGTCCATTAGCTTCATGCTTTGGGTTTTCATACAAAATGCTACGCAGTCCAAACCCATATTGAAATGTATGCATACATATGCTCACTGAACGGCTCGCCTATTAATACATAGAATACATATGCATATGTATTCTCCATTGAACGCACCCCAGGTAGTGTTGTACAGTAGTCCATGTCATCTGCTCTATTATTATTTCCGTATGATAGATGATGTACATCTACTTTGATATTTTATTATTATTTTGAATTGATGTCTCAAGGCAAGAATGTTTGTCTCAAGGTGACTACGTTTGATAATCAGGGTTATTCAACTTATTGTTACCTGTCCAGGTGAGAACTGCCTGCACATCGCCATCACCTTCGAGGACCCTGCGATGGTCAAGTTTCTACTGGACCTGGGTGCAGACTACCATGCACGATGCTGCGGCAACTTCTTCAGTCCAGACGACCAGAAGGACTCGCGGACAGACAATCTGGATCACGAGTGGGTGGCTGTCTGTGAGAAGACGAACTATGAGGGGTAGGTCGGAGGTCACAAGCTATTAGGGGTAGGTCAGAGGTCAAGCTATGAGGGGGTAGGTCAGAGGTCAAGCTATTAGGGGATAGGTCTGAGGTCACAAACTGAGGGGTAGGTCAGAGGTCGCAAACTGGGGATTTGGAGGTCACAAAGAGGTAGGTCAGAGGTCACAAACTGAAGGGTAGGTCAGAGATCACAAGCTATGAAGGGTAGGGCAGAGGTCATAAGCTATAAAGGGTAGGTCAGAGATGAACCTGAGGAATTATCTGAGGTCACAAATTATGAGGGGTAGGTCAGAGGTCAAACTGACGGTAGGTAGGAGGTCATTCTGGAAGTTGTCCTAGAGTTACAATGGAGGTCACAAAATCCTATTATCTCCACTCAACTGTAGTTTTCAACATAGGTTGACATTATGTATATACCTGACATTATTTACCATTACTACAACTGTTTGTTGCTAGACACGTGTACCTGGGGGAATACCCTTTGAGTTTCGCTGCGATTCTGGGACAGGAGGAATGTGTGCGGCTCCTGATAGCGAAGGGGGCGGACCCAAATCTCCAGGACAACAATGGCAACACGGTTATGCATATGCTGGTCATCCACGATAAGAAGGTGAATATATGAAATGGATGTCCATATTTTGTGTCTTCATGCTGTTGATACAGACAATGATAATGTCTCCATTACGTGCAAGGAATTCCAGATATGTATTAATATTATCATCATACTCATTTCTTTGAGATAATGTGTTCTTGAGAAACCTTCTATTCTATGCAGGCTAATTAAAGAATCTGCTATGAGCTCTCTATGATTTTGTCTGCAACCTGTATGTTTATCTCTATATTTCACTTATTAACTCTCATGACCTTTTCATGTTTTGTGTTCTAACAATGACTTTTTCTTCAAACCTTCATCATGTTCATGTACATTTCATATAACTTACATTCATCAGTATCGGTCCAGTCATCTGAATATCCTGTACTCTTGTTACTTTTCATGTTCAGACAGAAAAACGCCAAGATATAAAGGTTTGTAAGTCTAGTCGTAGACGCTGTCCCTGAATATACACTGTCTTCTGGTGGAACAAGCATGTTAGTTAAGGATCAAGAACTTGAGATATTGACATGTAAATTGAGAAAGACATTCATGAAACCTTCAGCCAAAACTTTCGATGATTGTCATATGAATACTGTAAAAGACTTATATTTCGCGCAGACTTATATTACGCGCTATACGCGCAAAGACAATTTGCGCAAAATTAT
>JAUTBT010051353.1:0-15841 GCA_032361225.1 Lepetodrilus schrolli | reverse complement strand
GAGTCTGCTGCAGACTGCCTTTTCGATGACCTTTGAGATGAAGGGCAGGTTGGACACCGGTCTGTAATTCTTCCTGTAATTCTTGCTGTTCAAGATACAATACCAAAAATTGAAGAAATACAATATCAAAAGTTCAAGATATATACAATACCAAAAGTTGAAGAAATGCAATATCAAAAAAGTTCGAGATACACAATATCAAAAGTTCAAGAAATATAATATCAAAAGTTGAAGATATACAATACCAAAAGTTGAAGAAATACAATATCAAAAAAGTTTGAGATACACAATATCAAAAGTTGAAGAAATACAATATCAAAAGTTCAAGATATATACAATACCAAAAGTTGAAGAAATACAATATCAAAAAAGTTCGAGATACACAATATCAAAAGTTCAAGTAATGCAATATCAAAAGTTCAAGATATATACAATACCAAAAGTTGAAGAAATACAATATCAAAAACGTTCGAGATACACAATATCTAAAGTTGAAGAAATGCAATATCAAAACGACGATTGAGTTGTACTTTGACTCATAACTGTCAGCTGTCCCCAGTCGATAGTCAGATTGCGCAGTGTGAAGGGCTTGGTGGCATCTGGAGGAATGACGGAGATGGTGACGGTCACGATGGGGTTGCTGTAGAGGGCTGACTGCAGGCCGTGCTTCTCAGACACTTGGTGTATTGGCAGCATGCAGGCTTCCATGTGCACGGCCGCGATCTCCGCGGTTTTTTTTCTCCAAGATTCACACGAGGGCCCCTGCAATAGAAGCATTGACATGTGGTCCCTGTACTGTAGAGTGTATGAACAAAAGCATGGATGATATAGTCACTGATCTGGATGTAATCTCTGGTAGCTGACATTAACATGATGCTATTGGTACCTGTAGATAGCCTTGACATTGACATGATGCTATTGGTACATGTAGATACTCTGAAATTGATATGCTGGTATTGGTACCTGTAGATAGCCATGACATTGACATGATGCTATTGGTACATGTAGATACTCTGAAATTGATATGCTGGTATTGGTACATGTATAGACAGACACCACTGAGATTGATATGCTGCTATTGGCAGATATTTGCCACCATGATCCACGGATAACAGATAAATGAGGTGTCCAATTTTAAAAAAATAATAAACATTTATGTTAACATTAATTGTTAAAATATATGCTGTGGTATACCAAAATATGCACAGACATTATTGAAGCCATCCTCAAAACGGACCATTATGCCTACTTTTGATGGATGTAAAGTAGGCATAATGGTCTGAGTTTCGAGGATGAATTGAGCCTAGTAGGCAAAGGTGAAATTGCATGGTCATTTTAATTAGTGTTCCTATATATACTTTGTAACATAAATGTTGCACGGTTTTCTCTCACCATAAAGTGTTCGTCACAATAACTACAGAAAGAAAATTGTAAAAAAATTAATATTCAATTCCATCGCTTTACTGTTAGTGTGTTTATATAGTACATATTATGGAAAAACACATTAACCATCTGTGCAGAACTTGTTACTTCCATCTACGAGCTATCAGGAACATCCGTCACCCCAAAACAACAGATGCAGCCCACGCCCTCGCTAGAACTCTTATTCTATCACGTCTCGTCTACTGTAATAGTCTACTGTTTAGCGTTACTGAAAAACTGGTCATCAAACTACATAAGATACAGAATACGGCAGCCAGGATAGTAACTAAATCACCCAAGCGAATTCACATTACCCTTGTACTGGATAAACTGCACTGGCTGTCAGTTAGTGCCCGGATTGCCTGTAAGATCATGTGTCTCACGTACAAATCCATACTAATAGTTCCATACACTCCAACCAGACTACTTCGCTCTAAGGAACAACATCTCTTAAATGTACCAGTTTTCATCCTCAAGTCGTTTGGTAATAGATCATTCTCGCATGCAGCACCTCTTCTTTGGAACACTCTACCATCCGCTGTTAAGCAATCCAAGAATTTTACTATCTTCAAGTCAAAACTAAAAACTCATATCTATAATTAATACCTGCTACAATGCTTAATCCGTCTACTATTTTCATACACTTTTACATCTACTAATAATTTTGTATATATTTATTCCCACATTGTAGCACCATGAGCAAGCAGTATGCATGGATTTGGCGCATTATAAATACTCATGATTATTATTATTATTATTATTATCATGGTACCATTTAACAGAGTGTAAATACAAAATACTAAGTCCATTTAGTATTTATCCGAAATATCATCAATACAAACTAATACTACGATTACAAATGTTAGTTTTCATGTATGATGCAATTATCTAATTAGGACAAATGCTGTTGCCATGTCAACATATCTATATATAGATAGTCACGCAGACAATGACTGTGAATAATATGAAAAACAGTTAGTCATAATTACAACATTACACACGAGGAATAGGTCAGGCAGTCTCAGCCACGGCAACTGTGATCACGGTGTTTCTAACTTATTGAGACATTCTCACATATCTGATAACGATAACTTGCATAATTCCTGATAAACCTATTTAATAACCATGATAATTAGAAATGAGATCAGAGTATTGAAACTGAAGATTACCTACTGCACACCATAAACACATTGCATCAATCCCAATTACCCCCTTGTGAATCTGGATAGGATTCAAAACAATGCTTCTCCTGCATTATTGATTATAGTTGCCAGTACTTTGTGAAGGATACTTCTACAGTAAGCGGTCCAACTAAGCATGCATACTCATAACGCATTCCTCAATTCAAACTTATGTGCAAGATCTTTGAAATTTGCAAGAGGTTCTTGTTGTTGGAGTTTGGGAAGATATGACAATATATCATTTGCATTGCCTATTCATCTGTTTATGATGTAATTTAGTTGTTAATGATTATAGAATATGTTGCTTATGGTAAAGCCGGCTCCATGGCGTAATGGTTAAGAGTGTGGAAACCCAGACTAGTACAAGCAGTACATATGCATGCAAGCCATGATATGAGTGAAAAAATCTTGAAAGTGGCTTTAAACCCCAAATCAACCAACCCACCAAGCTTCTGGTAAATGTATGTGGAGAATAGATGAATTTAATAAACATTTATTAATAACATAATCTGCAATGTTAAAATGTTTAGTTGGCCAGTGGCAGTGATGTAGGTAATTTTGCCATTTATCCTGTTGATTAAATAATTATTTAATGTTCATGGTGGCAGAGTTTACAACAATTATGAATACAATTCAACACTCAGACTGACATGAAAACGAGGCTTATTATTGATCGCAGCACATGAAGGAATACCACCTGGTGGAAAAGAAAAAGCAGAACATTCCACACCAGGACACATCATTATACACCTCAGTAGAGCCACATTGTTAAATTTCACAGGAAACTGCTTCCAATTTCTCTATTCATAGTGCTGTGCCCACTCAGTTGTGTGTCCAATGAACATTGTTGAAGGCATTCATTATCTTCTCATGCTTCTACCTACACTGTTACCATTTCATCAACAAATTCCAGGTGTTACCAATTATCATTTATTTAGCATTCTAAGTCTAACTCGGAATCAAACTTTCAAAGACTATGAATGTAAAGTTAATATAAATACTATTGATATTATGGTCAGAGTGAATAACATTGACGAGCAATTTTACTATCAGTTGAGTATCCTAACTTAATCATTAGTAAATTCTAAGTTCATGACATTTGCTAATTTCATATTATTGGCTACATGCGCGGTGACATACACGACAGAGCCGTTATTAGGTGTACGGTAACTGGCATCCTGTCTGGCATACTCCATGCATTTTCATGTTGGATAAAAACATATGGAGAGGTTCCCATGGCACTGTGAGAATGATCATGTCAGTCATTGATAATAATGCAGTGGGTGTAATTAGGCCTTTGTCTGGCCTTTGTCTGGCCTTCATCTATCCTTGATAATTCCTCTCCAGTGACAGATTTTTACCCATCTACTCATAAAATTAACTTGTTCACTATTAGCAAACGTAAGACCTAAATGTCTGCATTGTTATCGATGGCTGACACTTCATGAGTATTTTCAGAGCCTTCGTTCAGAAAGCAGGTAGTACACTGGCAGTGAAGGTCTCTACCTGGCAGCTAGCTAGCAATGACTCTACACATGTGTGTTGAAGAATCCTGGCAAATGTGAATTTACCATATAATTATGGCTTTACATGTGAGTGTGTAATAGTGTGTGGTATTATGTATATAGTGTGTGGTATTATGTATATAGTGTGTGGTATTATGTATATAGTGTGTATATGAGTATATTTTAAAATTCTATTATTTTAACATGTATTTCTCATTTCACCTGCTTCCTTAGATTAAGTAGTAGCCAATTAATAAATTAATAAGTATGTATATCTTTTCAGCTTTCGTTGTACAGCAGCTGAGAGCAGTATCATCCCTATATAGTTAATGTTACGGTCCAATGCACACATCATTGATCCTAAGTTATTGATAGCTCAGACGTATCTATTATCCAGCATAAGGGTAGATATTCATCTTTGTTTTAATCGTTGCATTATTCAATCAATCACCGACACATGATAGGTCAGCATGCAATACTAAAACTTTGACATTTTTGCACTGATCACTTGCATGACGCTGTACTCTTTCTATTCATCATCTCAAAACAAGACACTTGTTCAGGTAGAAGTATCTATTCCTTGGAATCACATCAGCCAGTAATTTCCCTGGTGCCACACACAGGGGAAAACAATTACCTGAATAAAACACAGGTCTAACCCTCCCCAGTAGCGTTGGTATTACATACTGACAAGAAGCTACTACATGAGAATTCCATGCACTTACTGAATTGCTGTGATGATTGGACTTACTGAATTGCTGTGATGACTGCACTTACTAAATTGCTGTAATGATTACAGTTACAAGTGAACGTCAGATCACAACTTGGAAAGACCTCCGCTACATTAAAACTTCTTTTTTTTTATCAAGAATATCATTATAAATCACCAGTTTGGTTGACATGATACTGAAAAATATTATGCATCAGGTCGACGAGGTGAATGGACATTCGAGTATTACATAATACATTTGCTTAAGGATTTTATTTTATACTTTCTGTAACTTAAGTGTTTATCGTGTTAATAAATTATAATATGACCAAATAATAATAATTACAACAATTACAATGATGATGCCTAGCTCTGCATGATACTCACCTCCACGCTCTCATCATGAAGTACAGCACCACGATGCCGGTTACTCCTATCAACACATACATAGTCCTCAGTAGCATGGCCTTATTTTCAGTAATCTTTCGGAAAATATGTGTAAAATATCCATTTTTATCTGGGGAACAGTTTGTGCCATTAACACATGTTTCATTTCCGTTTGAAGTCTTGGTGTCTGTGTTCCCAACGACTGTGGCTGTTGTTGTTGTCGTCGTTGGTGCTGTTGTCTTTTGTGCATCGTGTGCAGGGTTCCGGACATGCTTCGAGTCTGGCAACGACTTTCTGTTGACTTCTGTCTTCCCGACAGCGGCACCGGACCACCCGACCACGAACACAAACACACAAATGGATAAAATAATTGAATTCTTCATTTCTTAGTCCAGGCGATCACAACCCGTTATGTAAGAATGAGTATCAGCTGTCCATACGGCTGTACACCAACATAGTACTTTGGTATCACAAGACCACACGTCAAGCGGAAGTTGTAGGAGAAATGGTGGGTTTTACTAAAACGAGCCAGTGCCCTAGGATACAATTTACGAAATAAAAATGTATTCCCGGGCGCTAATTTAGTGTCATTAATATATTAAAAATAATAACAATAATAACGTTAATTCTATTTTAAATGTTGGTACATTCAGGTATATTTACGAAGTTAATATTAAATCTACCAAGAGTATCGCGAGTAATCTCCCTTCCTATGTGTTTACTTCCGCAGTAAAATGGGGGAATCAAGTACAAGATTTTGCTATGTTTACAGCTGCGATTTGGATGTCAACGTTGAAGTTAAGATGTAAATACATTGGCCATATTAGAATTGAGTTGTTTCTTAATTATTTTATTTGTATGGATCATAATGATACTGTGAAATGTTCTATTACCGTGACCAGCTGACCACGGTGATCCGATTCAGAAATAGTCTGTATAAAAAGAATCTTTAAAAATATTAGTTAAAATATTATAGTCATAGAATAATATGCATTAAGGCAAATGAATGCTAAGTGTACTATAGGTATACACTTTGGCCGTTAAAATTTACCATTCTGTCAAATTGGTGAATGGATAATGACTAATAATGCAACCTGACTAACGCCTATAGATAGATAATCAGACAACGGTGGAGATCAGGGGTGCGTTCAATGGAGAATACATACAATACACTACAATGCAATACTTTTCTCTACATTTAGTAGTTCGCTGAACGGGATAGTAGGAAAATAGCAGGAAATCGGTTTGCGCATGCGTCCAGTCTGGGTTTTCATACAAAACGCTACGCAGTCCAAACCCGTATTGAAATGTATGCATACATATGCATATGTATTGCTCACTGAACGGCTTGTGTATTAATACATAGAATACATATGCATATGTATTCTCCACTGAACGCACCCCAGGTGACCCCTCCATTTGACTAATTTGCTTTAGTCGGGGATAGTGATATGGTTAAGTTTAGCACAGACATACAACTACATAATCATTGTTTTTGTGATGATCTCTTTCATTCACGGGAATATTTAAGCTGTTCCATCAGCTGTCCACCTGCTGTTCCATAAATTCCAATCGAATCTTTATCCCATTGGTGATGATGTTTGTCATTGAAGCTTGTATTAGATTTGCAAATTCACATGCAGCAACAGAAACAAGTAGGAACATACAAAGTCCTGTGATTTGATTTTAAATATGCACAGACATACTCATGAGTCATGTTTTGCATTGTTCCACAATGCTACAACATTTATCTTTTCCTTAAGTTATCAACCAAGAATGTTTCCCTTGAGTAATTACTTCTTCTGTCACAGTGGCACCCTGGAGGGTGTGCGAGAACGTCCAAGCTACACGGACCTGCTGGATGACCCCATGCTCAAGTTCTCTGGTGCGTACCATGAGGGCTGTTCAGATCTGTACGTCACGTGTCAGGTCTGTGCAGACGGCCGCCCACTCGCTCTACAAGTATCCACATCGTACAAGTCGTTTAGTACACGCTGGAAGTAAGCAGAAATTCTCAGATTTCCTTGTGTACAAATACTAACATATATCTACATATTAGCTATAATACTTCATTCGCAGGTAATGATAAAAAGTCTTAATTTTCAGCTATCAGCTAGATTGAGTGGCAGTGATTTTTCTCTATTATAACTGCAGGAAATGCATTGAAATGTATTTTTCTTTTACAATTATTGATATATCTGTTCATATTTCAATTAACCTCTGTATTCCAGTTGGAACGAATGGCTCCAGCTTCCTGTGAAATATAGCGACCTGCCGAGGAACTCTATCTTAGCGCTGACTATCTGGGACATCTATGGCACGAACAAATCTGTTCCTGTCGGCGGAACCACAATTCCACTGTTTGGAAAGAGAGGGTAGGTAACCATGGCATCTTGACCTCCATTATGACCTGCTTTGGCACACTTGTGTTGACATTCAGGTCGCTTTATGACTGGAGCGTTTCCTTCCAGAACGTTCTGTCAGGGGATGCATGACCTGAAAGTCTGGCCCAATGTTGTGGCAGATCACTCAGTACAGAACACTACACCAGGGAAAACCAAGGATGCCAACGACCAAATGAGCAGACTAGCCAAGGTAAGCGACTACCTGACCTATGAACTGTTATTGGTCTGGCGCCGAGTACAGGAAACTCTGTCCAATTCCATGCTATTTTTTTTATGGGCACAATCAATTCAATGTTGAAACGAGTGACACAGATACCTGCACTCAATTGTTCATTCCATACAGATTAGGCTTACCAATGAAATATCGCCGTTGCAATCAAATTGGATGATTTGTACACAGTATTCAATGAGTTTGCACACTATCAAAACATTTAGCATTTAACCCTCTCCATGCTGGTTTCAATCGGAGATGCCCTAAAGGGCTGTACCTCTGCCTAATCCAGCAGGGAGAGGGTTAAATTCAACAAAAATCTTTCATTGGTGCATGCACTTAACCGATTTACAGTTTTACGTTTTAAATTTCTGAGGGTTAACACAATATCTCTGCTTCAGATCAACTTGTACACATTTTTTTCTAGATATGTAGTGATTTTACATTTGCTAGATCATTAATGAAGGCAATAAATCATTTGTAATTCAAAGATAAAATAAACAATCATTGAAATCTGTGATCATATTTGTCTCCATTGCCCATTCATGAGCATGCTCTGCTCCATACAGCAATGACAATTACATTGAAGACAATTACAATGAATATATTTATCAATTCTACACTGCTAGCTGAGCAAGCGACATCGCGATGGTCACATGGTGAAAGTTGATTGGCTGGATCGGCTGACTTTCCGTGAGATCGAGATGATCAACGAGCGACAGAAGCGTGACTCTAACTTCATGTATTTGATGGTGGAGTTCCCGGACATCAACTACGAACACATGCAGTTCTCAGTTGTGTACTTTGAGAAGGTGAGGCAACCGGGAGGGTGTCGCGACTCTACCCAAGATAAACTGTGTGAGCTCCCCAGTCTAATGTTATAAATGTACCAGGACATGGGATTAGCTGTGTCCATCACCGTAATGACAGGAGGAGCAGGTTTTACGACACATGGGTAAATTTGTTGACATCACTCTACCCTAGAGTAGCTGTGGGTGTCACTACCCAAGAATACCTGGCTGTGTGGGGTGGGGTGAGATCACCAGAAGAGCTGGGAGTGAGTGGAATGTGTGTGTGGGTCACCATGAGAGATGGGGGGGGTGGCACCATGCTGGGAGTGAAATGGGGGAGCAGATCACCAGAAGAGCTGGGAGTGGTTACTGCTTGATTGACAGGCATGTAGCTTGGGTCACTCAGCCTTCTCCACCCATTAGCTAAGCCTGAGATAGTTTAAGCTTCAATAACAATCTCAATCAGTGAAGTGAGACACTGCTATAGGGAGAACTAGACATGATATCTTGGAGCATGATAGTGTGTCTGATGGAGTTGTATTACACTGAAGATCCTGTGATTGCCTGGAGACTAGCCCTCGTTGTCCTTGTAGTGCATTTCATTCTTTTCTGTATCATTTCTTTTAATTCCCCCAAATGTCTCAAATAAACCATATTTCTGTATATCGTACTAGTATCTGTGTTATTGTTGTTGTTTATAAAAAAATTGACAATGACATTGTGTGTGTGTGAGAGAGAGAGAGAGAGAGAGAGAGAGAGAGAGAGAGGAGAGAGAGAGAGAGAGGAGAGAGAGAGAGAGGAGGAGAGAGAGAGAAGGAGAGAGAGAGAGAGAGAGGAGGAGAGAGAGAGAGAGAAATAAATGGCTTACCCTGTGATTGTAATGTGTGTTTTATTTTGCAGGATGCAGATCGTCCATTTGAGTATCGGACTCAGGCAGAGATCGTCACAGTCCCAGATCCAGAAATCCTAGTAGTAAGTCTTCAGTGTAATCATCAATATGTTATCAATATGTCCATCACTCAATAGCAACATCTCTATCAGCTGTTTCTGGTCAAAACCTTTTTGAGAACTATTTATAAAGAATATCTTATTCATGCATTCTTCTTCATTTGTTTATTTTATCATGTCATATTCTGTATACACCTCATGGAGTTGAGAAAGGAACTGAGGGTCACCTGATCCATTGACTGGGGTCATAATAATGTCGTGTTTTAGAAGGTGGCACATTACAAGTGGACATCCCTGTTTATTATAATTGTTTTTATGTATTTTGAGGCTAACTAGTGTGACGGTATCCCTATTTATTTTTGTCCAGGAGAACCTGGTGGAGAGTAAGCACCACAAACTTGCTCGCAGTCTGCGTAGTGGGCCCGCTGACCGTGACGTTAAACCAGATGCCAGGACCCGCGATCTGCTCAATGTAAGGATTTACTCATCTCTGCTATTACTTTCTGTTACTACACTCTGCTAATACTCTGGGTATCCTTTGCCAATAGCTAATACACTGTAAAGAGGGTGCTATGGTCTTTTAGCCAATAAGAGCTTCGTGAAATGATACCCTGATTATAGCTGCAGTTCTGTAGCTAAAAATGCCTCGTTTAGTATTTTGCTATCTTTATGGCAGACTTTAGCTAGAGGATTTCAGTAATATGCTTCAACAAAAGTACGCACCAGATCTCAATGCGCTGTGTTAATCACTACGTGTGGCATAAATACATAAATCCAGCTAGGAATTGATTTCACTAACCATTATACTTCATGTCTCCATGCTTATTTTCGAAAGGAAAAGTTTGTTTTCACATAGTATTTTTTATGAGTGCCATATAGATAGCAAAATAGTAAACAGGGCACATTTTAGCTACAGAACTGCAGCTACCCTGATATTCCTCTGACAACTACTCTGATTACTGATTACTACGAATTTTGATCTGTCAGATATATTACTTCGAAGTTCAGATGTAAAATTGAAATAGGTATTGGTATTCAGGCATAAGTTGTATTCTTTATAAATATTGGAACATAAATATGCTTAGCAGTAGATGTATGTATCTTAATAACTGTGATAATATTTTAATGCTTTATTTGCCTATTTTGTTTGGTAGACGATCGTGAGTTATCCTCCCACCAAGAACTTGTCTGGGGAAGAGCAGGACCTGGTCTGGAAATTCCGCTTCTACCTGTCCAATCAGAAGAAGGTATTTGTTCACATGATCAGGGCTCAATTTAGCGACTAATTTGGGAGCCATGGCGACATAATTTTGCATTTGGCGACCAGTATTATTTCTGGTTCTTCAGGAGCCAAATGGCTCCTTGGAAAGCTTTCTAACTTTGAGGCCCGATGTTTACACTCTTGGTTATTGTTGATGACTTTCTCACCAAACTATAGCCGCTAAACATGGTCTATAAGCAAGAAAAACAGAACAACGAAATATAGACTTTGGTAACCAAATATAAAACATAATTTCTGAGATGGATTTGGTATATAATCCTATGGGATCTGTTGTATGGGAATGTGGTTAACATGTTCAAATAGGGTTATTATTTTATTAGGGTTTCAACTACCATGTTATATAATCTAACATTCCTTGATGTTATAGGATTATTAAAACAAACAAATATAAATAGCATGCATAGCTATTAACTTACTATGGAAGTTGCGATATCCAGCCATGTGGTTTTGCTCTCCTAGGCTTTGACCAAGTTTCTCAAGTGTGTGAAGTGGTCCACACCACAGGAGGCACGCCAGGCTCTGGAGCTCCTGTCTAAGTGGCAGGCTATGGATGTGGAGGATGCCCTCGAGCTCCTTACACCGGCTTTCACACACCCTGCAGTCCGCAAGTACGCGGTGACCCGGCTCAGACAGGCTGATGATGAGGTGAGTTGAATGTAGCCAATCATGGATCGTGAACTAAACCAATTGTCACAGGACCTGCCGATCCTGGGATTGCTGAATTGTGAGTCCAGCGCTCTACTGAATGAGTCAAAGGGGTAACCCCTCTGGCCGAGACCAGTAGGAGCATCTTGTGTCTCACCCTGCTACACAATTATTTTGAAGGATTTTGTTTTTATTACTTTATATTTTGGTGACATCATACGAGACATTACTGCATGTATGCCAGATTGTGAGAATTGGTAGTCACATAGTATATAGTGTCACTGTGTTTCCTGATTACCTCCCTTGTCTCCCAGGATTTGCTGCTGTATCTGCTACAGTTGGTGCAGGCCTTGAAGTACGAGAACTTTGAGGAGATCAAGGAGGGTATGGACACACCCCCTCCCCAGCGAGACTCCACCCCCTCACCTGACACGACCACTGAGAAGGATAGGTCAGTCATTATTTAATTGATTCCAAGATGAGATTCCACGTATGTCAGACATACACAATAAAACAGTGTCACTTATGAGGATATAAGGATTTAACAGCTAACTATGTCACTTTGAATAATTTTTGTGTAAAGGTACATGACATTATTATTAAGATGCGTAAATGTCTATCAAGAAATCAAATCAGATACCTATATTTTACATTAATCAAAGAATTTTGACATACAAGACCTTTTATATTTTCAAGTGGATTACAGGGGCATCCATTTAAGATATTTTGTTGATATTTTTATTAATCTACACTAAAACTATCCAGGCTGCTCCACATTTGAACGTTAATTTAGAATCTCCCTGTACCACATACATACGACTTGTCCTGGAATAGAAAGATAATATAAATTTACTGCATTTGAGAAATATTTTCTGATACCATTTTCAGATTAGCACCATACTTTATCACCCAATACTGTCTTTTATCACACATTACTGTCTTTTTGCAGTAGATTCGCTTTCAAATAACAAGCGCTATCTACAGCAGTAGATATCGTTTGACCCAATTCTTGGTTTATTTGATTCTTTATTTGATTGTTCTACCATTGTGATGTCATGCTGTAGATATTGCTTGACAGAAGTATTTGATTGTTCAACCATTGTGATGTCATCGCTACAATTGTGATGTCGTAGCATTGCAATGATGTCACAGTGCAAATGCACAGCAGCCTAAAGATGTGACTTCACAGTAAAATCTTTATGATGTGGCTTTTCTTCTTTAATGACTTTTAAATGATATTTGGTGACAAATAGATTCTCACCATCGTGTCTTGGAATATCAAATATATCAACAATCGTCGATGATAGTTAGTAAATCCGAGGCTTTGCCGAGGATTTACTAACTTTCACGACTCGTATTGATATATTTGATATACCAAGACACTTGGGTGAGAGTCTATATTTATTTATATACTTAGCAGTGAAAGACTGAGATTTCTTAATCTGAGAAAAGTGATATCGTCACTACCGTGACAACCATTACTCTAAATCAGTTTTACTAGAATTACCGATTAAATTTGTATGTCTTATAATTATGGTATATATAACCTTACCTTGTACCATACCTCCATGGTTATCTGAAAATAAATATTAATTTATAATAATTTGTTATTCAAATTTAGTTACACAGAGAGAGAGAGAGAGAGAGAGAGAGTGTGTGTGTGTGTGTGTGTGTGTGTGTGTGTGTGTGTGTGTGTGTGTGTGTGTGTGTGTGTGTGTGTGTTACTTACAAACTTCTCGTTCACAAGCAAATAAGTAGCGGTTCAGGCAGTGCTTCGTTCTAAACGTGTAGTGGTAGAGCCGCACACAGTGCTCGGTGTCAAATCTATTTGGTTCGCCGACATCCCACATCTCCATCATGGATAATGAGCAGTCGGTCCATCTGTAGACAGCATTGGGTGGGGCCATGTCATATAGACCTATCCAAATATCTTTATTTCTCATATTCCTGCAACATAAACATCACCTTAGTTGTAAAGTGCTCGAATCCTTTATGAACTATGAGTTTAAACATATTTTATTCACAATAGAAAAGGATCGGTACAATTTTGCAAACTTATGAAAACCCGCTCCTGAAATATTTACATCATATACATTACGATATGGTTAACATACGGGCACTAGGGCGTTATCGGTATATAATGCACGCCGTTGAAAACAACACACACGTGTTATAAGTTGAACTGCACACCCTGGAGGGTTATAACATGTTATAACATGTTGTATGTTATAAAGAAAGTATTTTCCAGGATTGTTCAGTTTCCGATGATAGCACACTTCATCATTTGATTACGTATTGTAGGTTATTAATCATGTTAGACATAATTTTAAGAATGGATGGTATGCATTCTTTCAATTTATAGCTAATACATCGATTGTTTGGCAAGATGAGGCAAGATAGATGTATGTAGTGCTTATTGGCCAAAGAGTTTAGGCTAATATTATTCCAGGGAATGACAGTCTTGTACTTTCATGCTTTGGGTGAAACTATTATTATATTAAACATTTGTGGATAAATAAGCATGAAATAAAGATACAACTGGGAATCAAATAATGCACCAGGACATGCAAAACATGCTTTAAAAATATTAAGTATTTACTATTTTATTTATGCTAGACCTAACCGATTATGCATCCGATAGTAACCGATGATCGATTACGAAATCCCAACCGATTCCCATCACTAGGTAAGGAACATTAGCAGATTACATTTGCTACTAAAGAGTAAACACAGATAACTATATTATTAAGATATATCATTAATTAAATATTGAGACGCATTTTAACGATAATAGCGATGACAGTCCCACGTTCTGATCAGCGAGTTGGTCGGATAGCTACTATATACGTTGAAGATAAGACATACTACAGAGTAAATAAAAGCATTTGTCAGGATTTCATGATGAAACATCCTAGAGTTACACACTTTAGGATGATACTGTATAACCAGTACAACTCTATATAGGGGTAACCGTAACTCCCGCCTTGGCAATGGTGTAGTCTATAGCTAAGGTTCACGTTACGGTTACCTTAACTTTTTAGGATTTCATAAAATTCATTACATTGTTTATAAACAACCGTGAAGCCTTCAGCAGAATGTACAATATTATCCCAGTCTAAATTTAGAACACGCAAACCCTGCATATGGGCATGGCTCGTCACGTTTCAGCCACAGGGTCTTGTAGAGCGGACCCAGTGCATCTGACTTGTCAAAACCAGTCAACATAACCTTTTCTTTTTTACAAACTTAATGAAAGAAATTCCAAAAATTATCCGTACGTTTGTTGGACTAGAAATGCATAAATTTACATTCAATTATTAAAAGTAACCCAATTCTAAATTTCATCATTCCGTGCACACAAGAGAGAAAAAAAAGACAAGGGTGGCAACCATTCTGGTTCCCGGTCACGTGGGCTACCGCTTTGCTGCACACTGACCCTGGCAATGGCTGTCGAATGGCGGCTTGTGATTCAGTTCAAACATGGAGATAATGAGTAGGTATTTTACCGTGTGGGCTTACTGAGAATGGACGAAGGAAATCTAACGGCACCACACAACTAGAAAAATGCCATTAATACAGTACATTTTAATTTTTTTTTAAATCATTAACAATTATCTACTGAGTTTAAAAGCAGAGATTGTAGGAGTAATGGCGGACGGCTGTAAACAACAAAGAGATCACCAATTGAAACATTGCACCAGACCTTTATAATGAGTGCCAACCACTGATTCTCATGAATAACGATAGATCGTATACCTAGGTGAACGACCACTGCTTTATATACGTTTGGTTATTCGGTAAGTCATCGAAACGACGTGCTATAGAAATATTACTAATTTCTCCATTTTATGTACATGATAATGCAAAACGAAGCGCAGAATATAATTATTTTAATTTCTGCGAATGAAGCGACCATGCCATAGAGGATAGATGGTATGATTTAATAATACTATAGCACTATGTATGCCTTTGAACCCACAAGAACATGGGGCAGGGACAGAAGGGTGCTAAGGAATACCACACAACAGGAGAAGATTTCCACACAGATACTTTGGTCTTAAGATGAAGAATGTTAATTGTTTGTCTTGAATTAACCCCTGAAACTCAATATATACACTTCAGCTTTGAAACATGCCTTTTGTTTTCATTTGGACTATACTCTTCCTATAATTTGTAGCAGGGAAATCAGGGACAGGGACATATCATCTTTATTTTGTTTTTAACATTCAGGATGTTTTTGGTAGGACACAAATGTAACAGGACCTCTGCAGATCCTGTGATTCGAACCCGAGTTGCTGGATTGTGAGTCCAACGCTCTACCGACTGAGCCAAAGGGGTAACCCCGCTGGCCGAGA
>JAUTBT010051342.1:0-15847 GCA_032361225.1 Lepetodrilus schrolli | reverse complement strand
GGATATGGCCGCATTTAATTCCTACGCATTATGGAAAATAATGAAAGGTATGTCCGGGAAAAATCATGAATAGAGGCCTGGTCGATCGCACTTAATTGTTGTCGCATTTAGGTCTAAAAGCTTGGGGTCGCATTAAATTAGTGACGCATTCATTTCCTGATGTACAGTATGTCTTTATTTCCTAAAACGGATCATAAGAGTATTGCCGTGGTACAGTATTGCCGTGGTACAGATATCATGAACGCGTCAGAAAGGTACCTTTCGTGACCATTGATGCCGTGCTCCCACCACAGACAGACTAATCAGACCAGTTCTGCTGAAAGAATGAGTAGCTAGTCACATTGGTCTGCTGGTAGCTATACGACAAGTCAAAGGTTCGAGTCAACATTAACCATACGTAATATCACAATAAGGTTATATTCGCACACCACACTGAACCATTTCGTCTACCATCCAGGGACTAAAACACTACACCGCAGAATGCTGCTGATGTGGGCACTAATTTAATTCCCAAAGATATGTTGTCTAGCCTGCGTCACAAATACAATTACCAAGCAATATTCAACATGATCGTATCTGACCAATATTTGATTTCGTAATATGAACAGTTAAAAGGGATAACAGCTCTCTGAATGGGATCATACGGCAGTTCATTGACAAAATAGCATACGATCTGTCTTCACAGAACATGCTGTATCTAAAAACGGAAATAATACAATAGATATATACTTCGCAATCAATATGTTTGCTCGTGGTCAATACGAATTTCTGAAATATATTTCCGTGTCAAAAGACCATATTAGCTAAAAACGATTCCTTCTACAGATTGTGCATTTGTATGTAGCGCTGCGTTTTTATTGGAATGACCACGCAAATATATGGTGTAGGTATGCCATTAGCGGATCCAATAAACAGGTACTCGCTAGGTCAAGGGCTGTCGTATGTACCCCCTGTACAGGCGTTATTTCCCCGGGTGTCATAAATCCATAGATTCCATTTGTTAAACATATAAATGCTATTATGAAGAGGTACGGCCTAAATACCAATATATGACAGCTGTATAGGGGGCTGTTGATATACTGTTGTACAAGTGCATAATGCATCATACTTAGTAAGCGATATACAAGTTAAACTGGACTGAAAATTAGAATATAATGGAATTAATGGAATACTTCTTACATCTCTGTTATGCATCCTGATGTACATAGACCGGCAGCTCAACGATTGGCTATGAAGAGCTGCCGAACAGAACGACCAAGGGTTAATTTCACGATCACCTTGAATACGTATTTGGCCGGGGGACTAACAACAAATTGTATTACTATCGGTGCGCGCATCACATACCATGCGTGAATACAACACAAAGGTGTTTTTACTGCAATCACTATATTTTGCTTAGACTAGAATGGTTGTCAAGCATGAATGACATCTTGGCAGAATGCAGTCCAAATCACATCTCGCTTACACTAACGTGTCGTATCCTGGGGTTACAGAGGAAATACACCATGGCTCTGGGCTGCAGATGTAATTTTCTTGCCCTGGGTTTCAAGATGCAATGGCATGCCTTGTGTTGCACATATAACGTTCTGTCATGGGCTGCAGATGTAATGTTCTTGCCCTGGATTTCAGGATCTAATCGCGAACCCTGTGTCGCAAATGTAATGTTCTGACCTGGGTTGGAGATGTAATGTATGTTTCTAGTATGTTGATACCTATTACATATACATCTAACGGGCATATACTGATTAAAACTAGCAGTATTCGTCGTTGTTGTCGTGATGCTGTCGGAGGGGGGGGGAATATTAACATTGTGGATATAGTATACATTGACTTACCATAGGTGGTACCACCTAATTATCCATTAAACAAATAGTCTGAGTTAAGGCTTTTCACTCCGAAAACCTAACATTGTGTTTGGTATATCATTTGGTGTACCCGGTATTATAATCATACTAATTCTGAACCTTTATTAAATATCGCACAATAAAAGTAAATTCGACGTAAGTATTCCATGTGTATTTTCGATGACAGAACAGGTGATATACAAAAAGGCAGAAACTGTTTCCTTCACAAGAACGACTTTCCGAGGACCAGAATACTATTGTGTATAATGAAAGTGTGCCTAGTAAAGTATCTGGCTACTTAGAATGTTCACTAAATATCCTTACCCTTGTTGACCTAACCACGAACAGAAATACATCGTCATTGACGTTAGTCGAGGATATTGATCGTACGCCCAGAAGAATTTTCAAATTAGTAACGTAATTAAAAATCATCGATAACAGTAATCTCTCCGATAGCGGCTTCATCCCCTGTTCCAGAGTCGCCCTATCGTGTATCAATGAGAAAACATTATCACTTTCAGAAATCATTGGATGACGATCGTCCTCGTAGAACACCAATAGCCGTCATGGCATCTTGTATGAGCTGAGGCGAGGCTGAGATGAATTAATTGGCATGTTCACCTGGCGCGTCTGTCTTGTACACAAGCAGACGAGTGAAATTAATACCTAAGTAAATATACGAGATAAAACCCAACATTCGCCGACAGGAACACAGACTAAATCGGACTCGAACTGTGGAGCTGAGAGAGTTACAACAATTAGTACCACCGTGGAACTATTTACTACACAACTATCAATATCTCAGAACAATTATAAGACGACACTGTAATGGCCAACATTGTCGCGGACGCTACACATAGGTGTGCCTTCCACTTGACGTTCTGTCCACTTATCAGACAGCATCTCAAAGAAACTGTGTCTCATCTCGCCAGATTGTGTTTTGAATGCGGAATGTCCTACACGTGGGCAGACATTATTGATGAAACAAACAAAGGTAGTTTACACGGAAATAGAACTGATTTTAGGTGTAAATATGCCCTGACAGGTGTGATGTACATACTAAGTTATCAATACACGTAAACAACGTATTTCATGCGTAGGCTAATTAATTTAGTCAACTGGAGTAAGTCTTCTGAAGTGTCCTTTGTAGAGAGAGCTTTTAACAAGGTCGGTAGATCCTAAATGACATGTACATAACACGAGATTCATCAGATGAAATTACACCAAAGGGAACAGAAACAGTCACACTAATTGATTATTAACCGAGAACTGAGCTTAATAGTTAAATATGTGGTAATAATCAAATGTGACACATGTTTACAAGTGTTGGACCGTCCATGTCAAAATATATGTCATATATCCCAGTCGCAATGCCACTACTATCACTAATTGCATAATGAATGTAAACGTGCACATTATTGAAAACTATGGTAACCGGAAGTTATCCTCAAAGTTCGGGAAATTACATCCAGGTAAGGAGCTCGTCGTCAACGTTACCATGAAATGGAGACATTTCACAGCTATGTAGGAACCACTCGATGTCCGTATTGTGCGTACCCGTTGGGAACATTACTACTGTCCAATCAATGGCGAATTTCGTTACAAGGCTATCGCCAAACAGCCTTCCCTAGCCGTTGTTGCGAGGAAATTGATTGAATATTTTGAAAATATATTGGCCAATCAAAGCTTGTCAGTCGCAGGATTGTAGCATCAGGGTGTGCCCGTGACAACAAAGTAGTGATCTAGATTAAAACAGTAAAAAAAAGAAACTAGTGTCGCCGATTAAAACTAGTGTCGCGCTGACAAAGCAAGACATGTGACTGAACTTTGTAGTGGGTCTTCCATATGACCCTCTCATACATAATCCTAATATACATAATCCTAACTGATCGCCCGGTTATGTTGACTCTGCAAGGTTAGTTGTGCACTATTAAATTCGTGAGCCTCGCTACAACTCGGTGGCCGGTGCTCCTGTAGCTTCCAATGATCTGGCATTAAAGGCGCCATTGCCATAAACTAAATAGGACAACAGAGCCATGATTATTCGACAAGTAATTACAAGTAATTACCAACTCCTTCATACAAATAAGTGATTATCAATACTACATATATAATTACCATGACTATTGTCATCAGAATGTATATTGAAATAGAAAACACTTGGAATCAAGCACATATGTTATCCCCCGAGGAGAAAACTATTATTTAAGTATTTCCCAAGGTCTATCAATATTTTCGACGATGTATGTAACGGAAATGCAATAAAATAATCCCACAAGTATCTCTACTCATGACATCTGAAGGCCGACTTCACTGAATGCTTCTGTTCCGCGTGGGGAGGGACAAAACAACCAATTTCTTATTTTATCCATTTAACAATGACCCCGGTTGATTGTCCCGGGGGTAGGATCGGCTGTGGGGGTGGGAACAGCTGTTGGGATGGAGTCAGCTGTTGCCGATGCATAGAAGACAATCTGGAGACGCTGCACAGATCTACTTCCATCTACTCGCCGGTACACAGAAATCCCGGAACTGCGCACGTGGGTCCCAGCTAGTTTGACCAAAGATCAATCTATCCCCACCCTTCTTTCCATCCAGCACGTATCGGGCACCGCTCAGTCGATACATGAATATGTGCCAAGGAAGGACACATAAAGCTCCACAATGAATCTCAGGACTATGAGGGTAATGAGGCGATGGCATTGGGAAACTGAGTCGATATCACGGCAGAGAAATGTGTGGCACGAGTGCAGTGGCATGTCACATACGTTGACGTATTATACGTATCCGTGACCAGGTTTTCCAATATACAATGTACATACACAAAAACAATTTGGAACCAACTGATCTCATGGGTTGCAACACAGGATATTAACTTGGACATTAATAATTCACATATACTTGTAGGTTTTAACGTAAAAAACAATAACTCGTTAAACGTAGTGATCCGTCTTACTAAACAAAATATATGGTAATTTCAAAACCGGAAATATACTACCATTTCAACATTTGAAACTAAAAATAATAAATTATTACGAAATGTCTAAATACACTGCTTTCTCTAACTGCAATTACGACACATTTTTCACCTTCTTTCCACACACTACTAACAACTTGATCGAGGTGTTTCGTTTTTGTCCATCCACGATTTAAAAAAATTATTGATGCAATTTATGTTTTATGGTATGCTATATGGTCATGTATACTAGGAAGTGTGTGCCATGATTCTGCTAAAAAAATGTGGAAAATAAAGACATAATTAAAAAAGATATGTCCATATCTAAGCCCACATGCACCTGACATCCATCTTTCACCTGCCATTTATAAACTACGATAGTGAGCATACTAGTATATACAGTGTTCCTCTTTCACCAGAGCATCTGTATGTCTAATAGGAAACGTGTATAATATACCAATATACCCGAAATGATACTATAACTGATCAGAACTATCGATGAACTCACGCCAGCTAGTGTCGCCATATTATACGACACAATTGTATCATAATGTGGGCACCGTCAAAGCAGCATTGGCGCGTATATCTATACAACCGAGGGCCACACCGATCCTGGGATTCGTTCCAGAGTTGCTGAATTGCGAGTACAACACTCTACTGAGTGAGCTGCAAGGGCCGAGACCAATAGGAGGATCAAGTATATCACACCCTGCTAGGTCTATACGTACCACTCGTGTAAACAGTTAAATAGTGGCACTGCGGAGTGCACCTATATGGAATCATCATTGATGCATG
Organism: Lepetodrilus schrolli; assembly: GCA_032361225.1. Classification (NCBI taxonomy): domain Eukaryota; kingdom Metazoa; phylum Mollusca; class Gastropoda; order Lepetellida; family Lepetodrilidae; genus Lepetodrilus; species Lepetodrilus schrolli. Next base: position 10,252 of record JAUTBT010051342.1, on the reverse strand, counting down.
CATTGATGTGATACCATTGATGTAAATATTTCAAGAGCTGGTCTTTCCTAAATTTGCGTAATTTGTACCCAATTTTTCTCCCGGGCATGTTAAATGTTGTATCCGGGCGTGAAATTCGTATCTGTAGTAATATCAACTGCTGCGCCAGTGATGACAAAGATTGTTGCGAGCTAACAGTTTTATTCGGCGGGCAGCGTACGACCTCGCTTCCAACCAACTCTCAGTTTCTATCGCCCTTTTATCCGCCTAGACATCATGTACAGCTTATCGATCTTATTATTTAACTCTACATTTCTACTACATATTAACTGTCCTACTCTATCGTGATTTCTACCTATGCTACTACATCTGACCTTTTACTCTAACATAAACACAGGACGCTATTCGTCTTATTGCACTAACCCAATACACCTTAAAATACCTCCCGTCATACTTTTTCTATTTGAAATAAAATATGTTTAAACAAAACCATTGATATGCACAGTTACATAGTGTCTTAGGCATGTGTAGTCGTATTGATGTACATTGGCGGTGAAAACTGAAGAGGTGCAAGTGTGATGTACACTGGGCATCTGTATTGTACACAAAACAACATAAAAACATACACATGTCATGATAGATAGTATAGATCGATGCTGGTCCGATTCCATCCACTGTGAGATAGCGCCCAGTGATACACGGATATATGATCTGAAGAGTTGCGATCGGAACGTCATATTTAATTTAATCTGAAGATTTGCGATCGGAACGTCATATTTAATTTAAAACCTTGCTGGAGAGTAGTGTCCAACTCCAGGGTCTTGTCAACCCTCTCCTCGGTCTACCATCAGTCCATGTTCCAGATGCTCTCAGTGGATGGACGAGTGGTTGACAAGAGGGTGATCACGCTCGTGTGAGTGTTGAATCTCCTCGACTCTCTCTTCAGAAGGTTTGCGCTGCCTCTGACATTAACCGCGTGATTTCCAACTGTTATGACACCTGCACGTTATTGCTGTCGTACAGTAGAGGACAGGTCGCGCACTCAGGACAACTCATTCCAAGCGGTCGGGCAGCAGGAGCTCGTGTTATGGAAATTAGACATCTCACGTATTACGATATTGTGCGAGGGAGTAATACGGATGAGAATATATGCCCCTGAATTACATTAGACCGTGTCATTGATGAGGAGGCTACGACTGTGAGACCATCAACGATCACGACTGGAGAACGAAACCGAAAGTAGTACAACTGCCAGTTTATGTCATTACAGTGTATTGGCAGTGGTGGGAGTATGATACACGTACGTGTATGGGGAATTGAGACTGATAGGTGAATTAGTAACTTATGAATCAGATTGGAATAAACTGTCTGGTTTTGATTATACATGCCTGCGGTTTTACAATTCGTAAATACCATTGTCATATTCATTAACTATTATATGAAAATGATATATAGCATTGCCATGTAATAATTGATGAATATGACAATGATATCACAATGCAAGCTAAACCTATACAATTGTAAATGTCATAACTCGAATTTATTCTTATTTGTTGCATTAAAATATCAATAAGTAGTAAGTTTACGTCAATATTTGATGAGAAATAATCTGTCTTGTTATCATTCTCCGCGGTGTGTGGAATTACAGTAAGTATTTCGAGAGCAATTACCAGTGTTAGTCACATTGCCTGCAACCAAGAACGTCCAACCAATATCAACTAGTCCTCCTCATCGTAAGACGGCACCAGACCCTCAGTTCACAGCGAGATTGAGACGTTTATTTGCCTCAAGATAAATACTGTGGCAAGAAGTTCATCTCCAAGATCAAAGCCACCGAGAAAAGCTGATTGGAAAGCGAAGAACGGCGATAATGGGGTAACGCGCTACCCAAGAGGTAGTAGACGACACTGGGAATGCACTGACGTTGGACTAATGGGGAAAGTGTTGGCTGCAGTGTACATCGTCGTAATAGAGCACGACACTGTGGCACATTAATAGAGCCAATTAGGTAATGTGCAGGTCTAGAACCGGTGTCAACTATAAGAGTTGATGTCAAGAATTCGGTTCCGTGTGTTATGGACGTGTTCCAACTGAGAGTACCCTAGAATAACTTAACTTTATGTAACACTGCAAGACACAGTAATAGATGTCCATACCAAAGGAGACACAGCCAATACCGACCCTCGCTCTCGAGTCATGAACATGAAATGGTGAACCACCAGCAACGACTCGCACTTCAAGGTGGGGCTGTGATTCTGAGTAGAGTAGTTTTAGCATTATATCTACCAAGTTAAGGTCCGTACACACCAGAGGCGATTTTCGCGGCGACAAACTTATAATTTATCTATATGCTTGCACATCAAAAGCGAGGTTCACAACGACACATGTCAATAGAATCAGTTCCTATCCTATTGTTGTCGCCGCTGATTGTCGCGGCGATACATCGCTCGTCTCTGGTGTGTAAGGACCTTTACTGTTCACATCATGTCAGTATTGCGATATACATATAACATAGTAGAACTCGATAGAGAACACAGTTGCATGCTACCATTTCCTATTAGAATGGACTCTACTCGAATCTTCCTGAAGATTCTCGTTGTCGTGAAAGTCTGGACTTGCATAAGGAACATACTGACTGTTACGTCACGGAGACAATCTGAACTGTGTCAACGTATCTTGGTGATCTCGGAAGCTGATGGCTCGCTCGGCTAATTGTCGTATTACAAGGCGGAGGTGTGCTTCAAAGGTAGAGATAATTTCTCGCTCAATTTAGCGATCACAAGACGGAACCAGGAGCTTGACAAGTGGAGATAACTGCCCTGCCAGCAGACCATGTGACGACCCCTATTACCTCTAAGAAATGACTATTTAATTGGCCGTCGTGTGTTCATGCTTTTAGTAAATAGCAGTGCGTATAATTCCATTTGACGCATCCTAAGTAAATGTCATCGTCTATCGCGGCTAACCAGGTCTATTAATGAGAACATCGACATCAATATGGACAGGTAATAGTGAAAATGTCTATGAGATTGTATTCTAGCAATCTCGGTATGAAGGTGGCTGCAAGGAGATGCTCAGACCGCTGTTGTAAGGGGCTGGCTTATACAATTACAAACTAATAACCAAAAGGAAAGACGATATGGGCGAAATTGAAGAATCTTGTTTCCGGATATAGAGTTTCTGGCATTTTTCGAATATGCTTGAATTATTAATAAGCACGAACGTTAACGTTGTTATTGTATTCGGGAATGGCGTCGTATCGTCCGCTAGATGTATCACATTCAGAACACCTCGGCAGTTCTCCGAAAGGATAGCGATTGCAAACATCATAGTATTAGTATCGATCGCTGGTGGCGATATCAGGCCAGTCGACGTCATAGAAAGATCGGTGGCTTTCAACGCGTGGATGCAAAAGGAAGTCCGAGTGTCTCGTTCACACGAATTCCGGCAAGTATAGACGAGAGAGGATATCATTGAGGGCCATCTCCGGCGATTCATCATGTTATGCTGGATGCCTTAATAATTACATGGTTTTTCAATATATTCAAATTAATTACAACATTATTGATACGTCCATAAATAGCTGGAAACGGGTGGAATATTGAAAAGAGTCGATTACAGGAGCTGAGATGCTGGCAGCAAGGCATGTTCAAGGTTGTTTGGGTGGCTGGGTGGATTTGTCTGTTTCGCGGGTGCGTGGGATGTGTGTCAAGTCTCGGTAGATTTGTGTAGGTGGATTTGTTGACGTGAATATGTGCTGGTATAGTATTACCGTCTTCACAAAAATAAATATTACAAACAGGATATCTTTACTTATTTGATTATTGAATGAATGAATGAATTAATATATGAATGGAGGACGCATTGGTGGGTGGTTGAATGAATACATGAATTAGCGATGAACTACCGAATAAATAAACAATAAATACATAGTTGAGAGGATATGTGACGGTGTGGGTGGCTATGTGTGGGCGTGGGTGGATATGTGTGGGTGTGGGTGGATATGTGTAGGTTAGTGTTTGTGAATATGTATTAATATGCGTGGAACTGTAGATGTGTTTATGTTAAAGTCGACGTGTACAGGTTTGTGTAGATGTTTATGGGTTTGTGTAGACGTGTGTGAGCTTGTTTAGGTTTGTTCATCTGGTATTGCAATCTACTTCAAGGTTTTGAAACAGAATATGTTGACTTACTTGATTTCTTCCCATTTTTCTTGACCGAAGTTTCGCAGGACGAGCAACTCGAGAGCGTAGTTCACAAACCCGTACTGCAAAATAAGTATGTGTTGTACATATTGTAATGCGATAAACAGGTTACCATATCAAGTGATTTATATAATATATAGAAAGTTGAACATGAACATTATTTATACTGTTTTTGCCATTTTTTTGGCAAACATGTAAAATAACTTACTATTTATTAAAATGTTACCAAATTACCCTGAAATAACCAGTCATAAACATGCAATTCTCGTAAGTTTATGAGAACAAGTTATTCCGTTACTTGCCTGACTAATAACTATGCAAATTAAGGAGCTCTCACAGTGTATGACGTCATGACGTTTGACGTCATACTACTATTTATAGATGTTACTATATGGAAATAGTAAACAATATGACAATTACGATCGGAAACTATATATGCTATTCAACAGCATTTAATATATGTTTACAAATTCTAATAAGAATTGTTCTTAAAATTGGTTTACAATTTACTGACCTGTATGTATTCCTACTCGTAACTTTAATATGTCGATTTAGGTTATAAATTATGGTGTTTTGAAATTTTCGGGTGTTATTGAAATTCGACAATGGCAAATTTCAGGCTATGGCGTGAGCGTGAGGTTAATGCATTTACTTATAGTCATACCTTATGGCTATATACATCCTTTAAACACAGACCATTAACGTCAACTGCTCTATTAATACCGTAATTTTATTATTATTATATATTTTTTTATATTGGGGTTAGAGTCGCTTTCAAGATTCTTTCACTTATATCATCGTTTGTCAGTTTAGGGCAGGATGAAACCCACAACGTCCGTAGCGCTGAATGTTGCAGTAAACCTGCGAGCACCGGCAGGTATTGACAGACCAAGGATGATAACTGCATTGCCACTCTACAGACAGCGCATCCTATCAATATCGCGTCAGAAAGGTAACTTTCGCAAACATTGATGCCGGGCTCCCGGGGCGGGATTTGAACCTGGAACCATTGGCTCCGAATTCCAGTGTGTCACAGTGCAATCGTAGTGCTAAGAGTAGTACCCGTACCTCCTAATACATAACACAGCGTAGTTAGTACACCTATCGTAGTGCTACGTACGATCATTCCGTGCAAGAGGACACTGTCCTGGGTACAGTTTATCGAAGCATTCTACTAAGTGACCACAGAGCCTTCGTAACGATCTATTATACATGGCGATCGGGCATATAATGGATATGAGACCTTCGAGAAACGTCATCCAGAGGTTTAGTGCAATGGGGTCTATTCTTGGGACCGGACTTCTGATTCCCGGCAAACTGATTGGTTCACGTGACCCAAAATATTGTATTCATATTTTGGGTCCTGTGAGACAATCAGATTGCCGGGATTTCGTTCCGGTGAATAAACCGCAAGTCCCGGTCCGCTTCCGGTTCAGGGTTCGAGGAATAGATATTGTCTAGTCCATGATAGTTTAATATGGTACGATTCCACCTCATTACTTGATTTGAACTAGTAACAATACAATACACTTGTTTCGTCCAACAATAAATACATCTAGATGGTAACACATGCGACATACAAATGACCTTTCTACGCGTTCATGTTTCTTACAATCAATACGCATGGCTTACATGTTTAAATGGTGTCAGATCAACAGATGTGAGTAATGCACGTGACTGGTCACGTGTGATGTATATGGATTACAGCTGCCCTTAATCGTTTCTATAGCATTGACCTATTGATTGTTTGTATGCGTTGTGTTTGTGAGTGTTGTGTGTGTGTGTGTGTGTGTGTGCGTGTGTGTGTGTGTTTGTGTGTGTGTGCGTGTGTTTGTGTATTTATTGCGTGTGTGTCTGTGTGCGCGCGCGCTTTAAAAAAAAGCTTGGCTACTGGTCATCGGCTTCAAATGCTACTACAAGATGGGATTGACTATTCTTTCCTTCACAAGGAAAGCTCAGTGTTTCATATAACATGTTTAATTGATTTATTCCTCAACATATCGGCGGTAATACACTCTGTCAAATGACCTCTTATCAGGATATACATGTATACTAGTATCATAACAAATATACATGTATATCATAACACACATACGTATATCATAACACATATACATGTACATCATGACACATACATGTATATCATAACAGTAACGCCAACATTTTACGTCCATGTACATACATAAGTATACACTATCCGTCCTCATACGATACTTTCAAGGTGAGTCGACAACTTAAATAACATATATGCTGATCGCGGGATGTGTTGAGATGATTAACATAAACACTTGTAACCGGATGTAGTTGTTTGCCTACACGTGCGTGTTTACTCTCCGAATGCTGGCGAGTTTGCATTTCTACAGTGACCCCTAATATATGCGAGCGACGATACAGATTTGTCTTTGTTTGAATTATTGTAAATATAGACGTTCAAGATTATTTCGTTCAACACGTATTGTCTAGCTGTCTGTGTGCACATCGTACCATGCGACTGATTGCCCATGACGGTGTGTGTGTGTGTGTGTTTTCTTGTGTGTGTGTGTGTGTGTGTGTGCATGCGTGCGTGTGTGTGCGTATGTGTGTGTAATACACAGTGTATGTCAAGTAATAGCTGTCCACTATAACACCCAACTGTATCTGTATGTCGCTCTAGATGTATGATAGCTGATGTTTATTAACACATTGAAAAAACAACTGTTACCAACATGCATCTGAGAAATACGAAGTATTTTACTGTGTTTAAATTATTGAATAGAGATAGTTTCAAGACGTAGTGTGGATCTATCACCATGTCTGTATGTCTGTACATCTGAATGCGTATGCAGGGTGTATGTCAAGTGATAAATGGCCAATACATATGTGTACAGTACATCTGTGTACAGTACATATGTGTACAATACATGTCTACAATACATATGTGTACAGTACATATGTGTACAGTACATATGTGTACAATACATTTGTGTGCAGTACATCTGTGTATAATACATGTGTCCAATACATCTGTGTACAGTGCATCTGTGTATCATACATCTGTGTACAGTACATATGTGTACAATACATATGTGTACAATACATATGTGTACAGTACATATGTGTACAATACATCTGTGTACAGTACATATGTGTACAATACATCTGTGTACAGTACATCTGTGTACAGTACATCTGTCTACAGTACATATGTGTACAGTTTGTTGCTCCAGATACACTACAGTAAACAAAATAAGGGAACGCATAATCATATAACACAAATTCGCAACTTATAAGTAGCACAGGTACACAATCCAACGAGTCACGCACTAGCAAGTGCAATATACCCGCTGTAGTATTACCAATGAGTTTTCTCGCAAGTACCGTAAATGCCATCACACTTAATTTACTCAGTTTGTACATATACCAATTTACGTGACCGTATTTGAAATAAATATTACCATATCAATATCGTCGCTCCCTTAAAGGTTGATGGTAGTATATATCTATTAGCAATGTCTATTGCTCGCATGATTTCTGATTTGTAGTAATCACTTAACAGAATTACGTTCTACATGTAAGTGTTGCTCATGTATTGATCACATACAGTCTACGTAAGTATGCGACACACGATCGTAATAGAGCGTAGTCGTACGTTTCGTCAGTTGGGCTCAGAAACTTCCAGGCATACAGCATAGACCACCCATAGGTATTTAGATTGTAGACAGTCTAATGAAATTGTGTACAGTCTTGTTAGAAAACAAGGTAGGATAGCACGGGCATATCGTCGGGCAGTTCTAACAGATCAGAAAGTGATTACTCCTCTTAGCCTTCCAGTATCGATCTAATAAACTCCGTGAGATCCACGACCGCCGACTATAGGACTCTAGGATACCATCTGACCCCACTCGATGGCTAATCACTTCTAAACACGTCCGGACGAAAATGATAGACTACGACAAAACTGGCCGGGTTATTCTATCATACAAAAGAGTTATGACATTATGACATTACACGCTAGGTTTACGAATTCCAATTGCGATGTACTATTACTGCTGCTGTGAAAATGGCACTTCGCTGCTGTGTAGCTAGAAAAACATATCAGTTTTTAGGCCGGCATATCTATAGCTTTATGCGCATGGTATGAAAACAGGGCAATACATTTCCATTGCTACCAACCGGTCTATGCTAAAAGAGATACGTTTAAACATAGCCTCCGTGTTTTAACGTTTGGTCATTGACCAACTACAACATAACAGACACCGAGAAAGGTATAATATCCAGCATTGCTATGGTGATAGTTGACGCGATACAGCGTTGCACATAGGAATGCTAGGATTTTAACAAGGTATTTTTTAAACCGTGTATATACGTAGTCGTATACACGCCAAAACAGATGATCTGCGTTTGACACGCCCACTAGTTACATTGCTGTGCTTTTAAAAGAAACTGCTGATTCCACACGCGAGGTAAACCATGATGATACCAGGACAGGTTAGGCCAACGTGCGAAGCTGGTTTAATATGCATGCTGATGGATTATATTAGGTTTATACATTAAAGCCGCATGTTACCAGGTGATTGTATGTTAGCATTAAGACAACATATGATGATACACAAAAACAAAAAGGTTGTCCAAATAAATGGCCAACATGTAATAGTAATATTGCGTACACGTCAACGTTATAACGTATAGCAAAGTACTTACCATTCTACTTGGCGCAAACACGCACCAACGACACGAGGTAGGGGTTGAGTATAGGTGTGTCCTATTCCCTAGGAGTTTCCTATTCCCCTACAACGTTATCCGGGTGAGTGTGCGTCTTCCTTAAGAGTCCTGACAGACTCCTACCGATCGCGAGTTGAGTCTGAGGATCTGCGGCAGGCATGGCACAGCACACGGGCTGTCAAACGCCAGCGAAGCACCTCCACCGCAAGTTAACAATGGCGCTGGTTGCGATAGACGCTAGAGCCCTGTGTCACGCGTTACTCTATTCAGACTGTCTAAACCATTGAAAACTAAACCTGGTTCACACCAGTGCAATTGTAAACATTCTCCCACCGGCCACATGTGTTTATATCTCGGTGATTACAAATTCTGGATCGACGATAGTAAGTGCCCGTTTGCCAATAACGAAACGAAACGATCCGCAGCTGTCTGTAATGGGAATTCTGTTCGCTAAGGAAGCAATCATTGCCAGTTGCACGTTGTTCCTGGAAGCGGCGGTACTGTTCATACACAAAACGAATAATTCATCTCGCCGGATTGGGTATATTATATATGTATGTATCTCTATGTAACCGGAGAAACTCAGTAAGAGTAACTCATCCGGGCATTTTACTATACCAATCTCATCCAGGTAGTATACTATACCAATCTCATCCAGGTATTATACTATACCAATCTCATCCAGGTAGTATACACTACCAATCTCATCCAGGTAGTATACTATACCAATCTCATCCAGGTAGTATACTATACCAATCTCATTCAGATACGAAGCTCACGCTCAGATAATTGGACACTCACTATTCACTAAATAAATATCAACATGTTTAAGGAAGGAAATGATTGTAATTACACGGTATAGGATACCTAGAAGAGTGTGTTTTATTGCACTACGAAAATTCGTCGATTTATGATCATGATATAGTGATAGTGTAATGTATTTAATATAGTTACCATACAGGATGTATAATATTACGGAGAAGCCGTATATGTCTGGTCGACTAAATCTGCGCCTGTGAGTTTGTACGTCGGCATCTTTGTATATACTCACACTCATAAAAACAGTACCATAAAGAGAACATTCTAACAGCACTAGAAGCCTATATAATGATCGGAGGTAACCGCGCAAGTAAATGTGTTTTCAATGAGACAGCCGCATGCGTCTTTAGTTCATTCGTTCGTTTGTCGTAGGAGCCTCGCTTCCGGTTATCATGTGGCACATAGCAATCAATTCACCCTGACATCGCAGTTTGAGGTTGTCTTCTGCTGGTTGCCGGGTCATGTGGGTAGTAGAGGTAATAGTTTGGCCGACTCTGCGGCTAAGGCCGCCCATGGTATTTCAGTCTCAACAATGTCAGTACCATACA
>JAUTBT010051331.1:0-15848 GCA_032361225.1 Lepetodrilus schrolli | reverse complement strand
TGATATTTAACGAAAATCAGGAGAAAAAATGGCCGAAATGGCTTTTCCGCAGTAGGTTCTCTATTCTCGGACAGGCTCCTAGGGGCCGTTAACCATGTCTTCGGCTCAAAGGCCATAAAAAAGCCACCTACTCAATCATCCAAAATCGATGCATAAGCAAAAATATCCCGTAACTCTTCTTTGGTAAAATCCGCGAGCAACTCGTCATCCGGCTCATCCTTATCATGAACCCTGAAGCCTTTAATATAAAGGTCAACCTGACGCCATAGATATTGTGTATATTGGCCCGCCAGCATAGGGACGGCGTCTTCTTGGTCACCTTCCGCCTTTCGTCCATGACAGGATCGGCATTCCTTTTTATAGATCTTTTCTCCGGCTTTAGTATCACCTTTTGCACGGGGTATCTGAATTATTTTATCCGCATCTAACAGTCGCTGATAGGCATCAAAATCGGCCGCTGATTTATCGATGGGTGGTAAACGCGTAGCTAATTTCAACTCCGCCATATAATGAGAAATATCGAAAATATCTTCGTCTGGCAGTTGCCGCTCTTCAACATGCTCAACCATTGGCATATTAGGCCGGCTACGATCCTGAAAACGCTTAATCTGTTCTACCAAAAACGCATAGGGCAACCCTGCCAAACGCGGGTATTTCCCATCCTTGCCACCTTGTGCAAACTCACCATGGCAACCCGCACAAACCCCATTAATTTCCTCACCAATTTGGGGGTCATATTCGTACTCTTCGGCCGTAACTGTAGGCCCCATCAAGAGCACTAATAACAATAAAAGCGCCTGCTTTACGTTCACTGACCTTTTCATGCTGGCTTGCTACCAGTATGGATACAAGCGATGCCAAATGAGAGATTCTTATAACTCACATCTTGCAAACCAGACTGTTCCATTAAGGACTTCATTGACTGCTGATCCGGAAATCTACGGATGGACTCAATAAGGTATTGATAGGCCGCTGGCTGTTTGGAAATAAAGGCGCCCAGCCTTGGAATAACCCAAAATGAATACAGGTCATAAAAAGGTTTCAGCCACCATTGGGGCTTTGAAAACTCTAAAATAAGACAACGGCCTCCGGGTTTTAAAACTCGTACCATCTCTGTCAGTGCGGGTTCCATTTGCGTCACGTTACGAATGCCAAAGGCAATCGTTAAAGTATCCACCTGGTTATCAGGAAAGGGAATCTGCTCAGCGGGAGCGGCAATACAGGGAAGCTGGTGACGTTCCAGGCCCACTCGCATCATCGCCACACTGGGGTCGACCACACAAACCGTGTTGTCTGATTTTGCTAGTTTGATCGCGATATCGCCCGTACCTCCGGCAAGGTCGACAATAAACTGCCCTGCCCTCGCATCCGCCATGCGTGCAAAAGTGCGTTTCCAGAGCCGGTGAATACCAAAACTCATCGCGTCATTCATTAGATCATAACGAGGCGCTACTTTATTAAACACATCGCGGATCCTCTGCTTGCGCTCACCACTGTCCACCTCCTGATTACCAAAACTCTTATCGATACGATTATCAGTCATGCTAAGGCTCAACCCCTCCAAAATGAAGCGCATATTATCCGGGAATCTGCGCTATAACGCGAAAAAGTTAGCGGGTATAGATAGTAGGGTTAACCCTGACTTTCCATAAGCCCGCAAAAAGAAAATGAACCTCTCTCTCCGATAACTGTCATTGTTTTGACGTACAAAGAAAAATCAATACTAACTAGGGAACTCAGGAATATGCGAATATCAAAATTTGGCGGTAAAGCCATTTTCATTACCTTTCTATTACTGGCCTATCTCGGCAGCAGTGGTAGCGTTTATGCGGCCACAAAACAAGTGCTTATCTTGCATGACTCCTCCGGGCAATGGGGTTATCTGGGCAAAGAATACGCCATTATGTTGGGTAATTTACTTGGCCACTTTGACGCCAATGTAACCACAAAACCCGTATCGTCTTACTCATCGGGTGATATCAATAGCCAAGATGCCACGTTCTACATCGGCTCCACCTACGATGAAAAAAGCTATCTTTCAACCGACCCTTCCAAGCAGCAAAATTACAATAACTTTCTTGCTGATGCCGCCACCACGGGTAAAACCGTCGCTTGGATTAACCATAATCTTGAGGAGCTATCGCGAAACTGGAAGCCCGAGTGGGGTACGCCAACGTTTAGTGACAAAACGGGCTATAACTACGTCGGCATAAAAAACAATGCCTACAACCGCGTCCAATATAAGGGTGAAGAACTCAATAAAGGTGTGATCAGTTGGGTCAACCCCGGTTCTGACCTTACCGGGTGTACGGAGGAAGGCGGAACAGCCTATGCCTGTTCAACCCGCTTACATACCCTCACAATTACCGATGCAAACAAAGCTGAGACTATCGCCACGGCCTATTCTTCATTGAATTCTAACGCACCACAAGAGCCTTATATTACGCGTTCAGGCAACTTCTGGTTCGTCGGCGACATGCCCTTTAGTTTCATATCTGAAGAAGACCGTTACCTCGCCTTTGCGGACATTCTTCACGACATAATCGGCAGTGGCATAGGCCAGCAACCTTTGAAAGCCATGGTACGACTGGAAGATGTTAGCCCAGGCATTGACCCTGTTTCGCTTAAAGAGGTGATGTCTTACCTTCAAACTCAAAATGTACCTTTTGCAATCGCAGCAATTGCAATTTTTGAAGACCCCAAGGGGGTATTATCCGAAGGTACCCCCACCACCGTGGCCATGCCTAACTCCGAGATCGCCAGAACCATTACTCCCTTCTATAATAATGGCTTTGCTTCAATTGTTGCACACGGGCTTACCCATCAGTTCGGCAACCTCGATAACCCCTACAATGCCCTAAGCGGTGATGACTTCGAGTTTTACCGAGTCACCATCAACGCAGATAACTCGCTTAATTACCTCGGCGCCGTACCCGGTGATTCCAGCCGGCGGGCACACAGACGCATGAGGATAGCAAAAGCTGCCCTACGCTATGCTCGCTTTGAGCCGTTTGCTTGGGAGGCACCTCATTACTTTGCCACTGAAGCAGATAATATCGGCATCAAGTCTGTTTTCTCGACCCACTATGGTCGCTCCCTCTATTTCAATGGCGAAGGCCCCGCAGGCCGCCATATTGGTCAGTTTTATCCTTATGTTATAAATTCTGACTACTACGGCTATCGCCAGATTCCGGAAAACATAGGCAATATCGAACCCACGCCATTTTTGGGCTATCGTCCGCTACTGCCTGCTGATCTGCTCCGGCACGCCAAGAAAATAAAAGTCGTGCGTGACAGTGTTGCTAGCTTTTTCTACCACCCTTACCTGGGAACAGGATACTTAAATGAAGTTGTGCAAGGCCTTAAGGGATTAGGCTACCAATTCATCGAACCTTGCTCACTGAGCTCATGTCCATCCACGCATGGTTCAAGATCTTCAACCGTAGAACCAAGGACTACAGCAACCACGCGCGCTTCTTCAGAGACTTCCCAAGTTGAAACCGCAAGTGTCCCGGAAGACAGCTCAGCCGTTATTGCTGAAAGTACCGCCGAAGGTGATCCCGAAGCCTCTGCAGTTACCGAAAGTACTTCAGGGGAAAAACCTGAATACACAGGAGAACCTTCTAAACCTACCGATAACTCCGGGAATACTCCTAACTTGTATGGCGACCCTGAGCAGATAAAAGCACAGGCTGCAGCAGATGGTAACTCGGGTGAACCCTCGTCCGAAACTTCGGGCAACCCTACAACCGAAACTTCGGGCAACCCTACAACCGATACTTCGGGTGAACCTGCAACCGATACTTCGGGTGAACCTGCAACCGATACTTCGGGTGAATCTACGGCCGACAGCACGGACGAACTTACAGCCGATACTTCGGGTGAATCTACGGCCGGTATCCCGGACGAACCTATAACCGATACTTCAGGTGAATCTACGGCCGGTACCTCCGAAGAAGACGGTGATGCATAAAATCTATTAGTCCAAAAAAGATAATGATCATTTACATCCGTAAATGATCATTTCTTCTCCACCACGGTACATTGCCCAAGTCGCTATTCACCCATAAAACAGCGCACATAAGCACATAATACCGAAATAACCAATTTCAAAATCCATCTAAATATTTCTCTCATTTTAAGAATGTGAGAATAAACGTCGTTTAAGATTTCGTCGAAGGCTCCTATCCCGGTACAATACCGGCCCATGAGTTTCGACGCCGTCAACCCAAACCAATCCGCCACAGTCTTTGCCTCCGCTGGTACGGGCAAAACCTGGCAACTCGTCACCCGTCTGCTACGGCTATTACTCGCTGGCAATGAACCCGGCACCATCTTGGCGGTCACTTTTACCCGCAAGGCCGCAGGCGAAATGCAACAACGCTTGTTGCAACGTTTATCCGTATGGGCTACTTGTGGCGATACTGATCTCGACCAACAGCTTTTGGAAATCGGCTGTGACATTAATAATTTACCAAAAGTACAAGCTCGCGGGCTTTACGAAAAAGTCCTACTTAATCCCTACCCGCTCCGCGCCACCACATTCCATTCCTTTTGCCATGACTTGCTGGCGCGCTTTCCCCGCGAGGCCGAGGTAGCCCCCGGTTTCGAACTCACTGAACAAACGGCAGAACAACAAGCGCTGGCATGGGATAGATTGATGATGACGGCTTCCAGACATCCAGAGGATTCATTAGCGGTCGCGATTGAATTTCTTTTTGATGTTTGCAGCGGTGTCCCCAGCACACGCCTAGCTTTAAATAACTTTCTCAGTCAGCGCAGTGACTGGTGGGCTTATACTGAAGATAAAAATGCGCCACTGGACTGGGCGATCGAACAACTTGAAGCAAGTTTTGGTATGGATGCCGAAACAGATGAAAGCGGCCTGCACGATAGCTTTTTCACCGAATACACAAAGAACGAACTCACAGAATATGCCGCACTATTGGGCTGTAGTGCCGCTTCGGCAACCAACAAAGAAAAAGCAAATAAAGTATTGTCTGCACTCGCGGCCAACGAATCATCTGCCGATTCGTTTAATACCATTCGCGCCGCTCTGCTAACGGCAAAGGACACTTTACGCGCCTTAAAAGCCTCAAAAAAAGTCTGCGGAGAAATAGGCGAGGATAAAGTTGAACGATTGCTTGAACTACACCAACAGTTAGGCAACACCGTATTGCTTACATTGGATTCGCTAAATCGTCTGGCCTCCTTGCGACTCAACCAAGCCTGGCTAACCGCAGGCTCACAATACCTCGAGTTTTATCAAGAGATAAAAATGCAACGCCGCCAACTCGATTTTACCGACCTGGAGTGGCGCGCTTACCGCCTGTTAAATACGGGCGATAATGCCCTCACGGTGCAATACAAACTTGATCAGCGCATCGACCACTTTTTAATCGACGAATTTCAGGATACCAATCCAACCCAGTGGCGGTTGATATTTCCGCTGCTAGAAGAGTTCGCCTCGACCGCGCACGAAACACCGCGCAGTGTATTTATGGTCGGTGACGCTAAACAATCCATTTATAGCTTTCGCCGTGCCAATCCAGCGCTACAACAAACCGCCGCTGATTGGATGGGAACTCATCTGGAAAGTAATCAGCTCCAACTCGATACCTCCTATCGCTCCGCACCGGCCATTATCGATATGGTGAACACGGTCTTTGCGGATGAGGAACTTGGCCAGCAACTCCCTGAGTTTCAAACACACGCTACTCATCGGCAGTCGCTCTGGGGCCGTATTGAAATCCTTCCACTCGCACCAAGACCGGAACCAGAAGCGCCACCTGAAGGGCTAAGAAATCCACTCGAACAACCCTTAATCCTGCCACTAACAGCCGCACAAATTGAAGCCCAGCAAATTGCCGAACGCATTCGGGAATTGGTGGACAGTCACTGGGTCGTTGGCGAAGGTGATGAGGCGCAGCTACTCGGTTATGGCGATATTAAAATTCTACTGCGGCAACGCACTCACGCCCCTTTAATTGAGCAAGCGTTGCGTGAAGCACGTGTTCCATTTCGTGGAACTGCTCGCGGCGCCCTGCTGGGGCGCATTGAAATACAAGATATACGTGCGCTACTGACGATACTCGGAACACCGCAGGATAATCTCGCGCTCGCGCAAGTGCTACGTTCTCCGCTATTTGCCGCTACGGATGAGGACTTGATTGCACTGGCATTAGAAAAACAGGGTTGCTGGTACGAACGCCTGCAAAAGATCGGACCCTCACAAGCCGACGACCAACCGCTGGCACGCGCAGCTCAATTATTGGAACGCTGGCAGTCCATTGGAATGACGCTACCCCTGCACGACCTGCTGGATCAGATTTACCACGAAGGCAATGTCATCGCTCGATACAGCTCAGCCGCCCGGCCCTGGCAACGCCCCCAGATGCTCGCCAATCTGCGTCGCTTGTTAGATCTTGCGCTGGAAATCGATAGCGGTCGTTATCCCAGTCTTTCGCGGTTCCTCACCCGCTTAACCGAACTGCAAAATGCCGGGAGTGAAGCCCCCTCTGAACCCACACCTCAGCAAGGGCAAAATATCGTAGAAATTCTTACGGTTCATCAATCCAAAGGCTTGGAAGCGCCGGTCATTTTCTTCTGCAACCTCGCCTCAAAACCCATGGATGACAAAGCCTGGTCCACCATGGTGGACTGGCCCGCCGATGCAGAACGGCCCCGCCAATTTTTATTGCAGCCACGCACGGCCGAAATCGACTCTGTCAGCCAAAAGTCCCGCGATACGTGGAAAATACGCCAGCAAACCGAGGCGGCCAACCTCCTCTATGTCGCCTTAACAAGAGCGAAACAAATGCTGGTTTTAAGCGCCAGCGAAACCGCTACCAACAGCAAACAGGAAAACCGCTACCAACAACTCAAACGTTTGCTGGAACCACTGGGAGACACAAACAAAGACGGAAGATGGCATTATCAACAAGGTGAAATCCCCATCTGGACTAAGGACGCAGAAGTGACTCCAGAAGCAACCGTCAAACCTCATCCTGGCCTGCGCAAAGCATTCTCTCTGCCCAAGCCATTAATTGAGATCGCTCCAAGTAAGGTGCGTACAGATAAAACCTCGCTCAAAACCAGGCAAGGTGATTCCGGGGATATTAGTGAGGAAGATAGCCTACCGCGTGGCATCGCCATCCACCGTTTCCTAGAACTACTCAGCACCCCTGACGAATGGCAGGATGAAGCACTGCGCTTCCAGGTCGCTGCCGAGCTCGACTTGCAGCCTGAAAAAGCTGTTTTAACGGAGTGGCTAGAGGAAGCCAAGGCGACGATTCAACAATTCCCAGAAGTATTCGCTGGGGATTATATGCAAGCCCTGAACGAGATACCTGTCTTATACACACAGGATAAAAATCAAGTCTATGGTCTGATTGACCGGCTCTTATTCTACCCCGGAAAAATCCGCGTTATTGATTATAAAACCCACCGGTTGGAAAACCCCAAGAAGCCCCAAGAGCTCGCTCAATACTACCGACAACAAATGGCCTACTATGCCACCGGGCTACAAAAAATGTATCCCGATCATGAGATTGAAGCCCTGCTCCTGCTGACCCATACTCAGCAGTTACAGCCGGTGGATCTTGAAAATGGAATACCTCAACACAATAGTAATTAGATAAAACTTTTTTTGGATAAACCTATGAGTGACTCCCCTTATATAGTAGAAGTAACCGCCGCGAATTTTGATGAAGTCGTAGTGCAAGGCTCTCATCAGCAACCCGTCATTGTAGACTTCTGGGCCGACTGGTGCGGCCCCTGCAAAACGCTGATGCCACTACTCGCAAAACTAATGGACGAGTACCAAGGAAAAGTTATTCTCGCCAAAGTTAATAGCGATGAGAACCAGGATCTTGCCACCCAATACGGCGTGCGAAGCCTGCCAACGGTAAAACTATTTAAACAGGGTGCTGCCGTCGATGAGTTCATGGGCGCCCTGCCCGAATCGCAGGTTCGTGAATTTATCGATCGACACGTTGAACGTGAATCCGATAAAATTCATGCAGCAGGCATGCAAGCCGTTAATCAAGGCGATACACAACAGGCGATTGAATTGTTACAAAAGGCCAACACAATGGACCCAGACCGCGCCGTTATTGCAACTGATCTTGCTAAATTGCTGGCTAAATCAGGCCAAACCGAGCAAGCGGAGGAACTGCTAAATACATTACCCCTTGACGAACGCGGCAAGCCCGAAGTCGCCAGCCTGCTCGCGCGATTACAGTTCTCATTCGAAGCACAGGACTTACCAGATACCACAAGTCTCGAAAAGGCCAGCGAAGGCGGTGACCTGAAATCTCTTTATCAACTCGCAGTCCACAATATTTCAGAAGGTGATTACAAATCAGCCATGGATAAACTGCTCACCATCATGCAAAAAAATCGCAAGTTCGAAGACGATATCGGCCGCAAGACCTTGCTGAAGATTTTCGATATGC
Source organism: Lepetodrilus schrolli (assembly GCA_032361225.1). Lineage (NCBI taxonomy): Eukaryota > Metazoa > Mollusca > Gastropoda > Lepetellida > Lepetodrilidae > Lepetodrilus > Lepetodrilus schrolli. Next base: position 7,392 of record JAUTBT010051331.1, on the reverse strand, counting down.
TGGGCGACGATCCCCTCGTTGAAACCTATCGTCGTAAGATGTTTAATTTTCTTTATTAGAGAGGTTTGAGTATAAATAGAGGCGGGTACTCATAGAAATAACATTTCAGTGACACAAAAAAATACAATGGCTGAGCTTTAACGATTTTTTATCACCACGAAGAGCGCGAATGCCTACATGGACGCAGGTAAGTAGAGTAACGCAGGAGCAGTTACCGAGCACACGAAGAGTTTTTGTTTTTAAGTCTTAACCTGCGTGCTCTTCGTGTGCTTCGTGGTGAAATAGTATATCTATAATATGACCTTCGAAGATCAGCTTAAAAACTGCATGCGCGCCGACTTTTTTCGGCTATCTAGAAAACTGCATCAGCTCAATAAAACACCAGATACAAAACAACTGGCGGCTCTGCAAAAATCTATCGAGAAATCTTCTCAGCAGCGCACAACCCGAAAACAGTCCATTCCTGATCTAAACTATCCTGAAGAACTGCCAGTATCTTCGCGACGCGATGAAATCGCGCAAGCCATTAAGAAAAACCAGGTCATTCTCGTCTGTGGTGAAACCGGTTCGGGTAAAACCACTCAGTTACCCAAAATCTGTCTAGAGCTGGGTCGCGGAATTGGCGGGACCATCGGCCATACCCAGCCCCGAAGGCTGGCGGCACGCGCCGTGGCCAATCGCATCGCCGAGGAAACCCAAACCGAACTAGGCTCGGTGATTGGCTTTCAAACCCGCTTCCAGAAAAAAATCAGTGCACATAATTTAATCAAGGTTATGACGGACGGTATTCTGCTAACCGAGATCCAGCAAGATCGCTGGTTAAACCGTTACGATACGCTGATTATCGACGAGGCTCACGAGCGCAGTTTAAACATCGATTTTTTACTCGGCTATCTCAAACAGCTTTTATCCCGTCGCGCCGATCTTAAACTGATCATCACCTCGGCAACAATTGACGCTCACCGTATTGCCAAGCATTTCGAAAACGCCCCGGTTATCGAAGTATCCGGGAGAAGCTGGCCCATCGAATTGCTTTACCGGCCACTGACGGGCGATGATCAACAAGAAACGCTGGACATCAACCAAGCCATCGAAGCGGCTGTAGAAGAATTACAAACGCAAGCTCGCGGCGATGTCTTAGTTTTTTTACCAGGCGAGCGCGAGATTCATGAGGCCTCGCATGCCTTACGCCATCTGCGTGAGCACATGGATATCCTGCCATTGTATGCCCGGCTTCCGCCCAAAGACCAACAACGGATTTTTCACGCAGGTGGACGAACCCGCGTTATTCTCTCGACCAATGTTGCGGAAACATCGTTGACCGTGCCGGGTATTCGCTATGTCATCGATACCGGACTCGCGCGCATCTCACGCTATTCTTGGCGTACAAAAATACAACGCCTACCGACCGAAAAAGTTTCACAGGCATCAGCCAATCAACGCAGCGGTCGCTGCGGCCGTACCGGGCCGGGTGTGTGCATCCGGCTTTATGATGAGGAGGATTTTAATCTCCGCACGGAATTTACAGATCCCGAAATCCTGCGCACCAATCTCGCCTCGGTCATCTTACAAATGGCAGGACTTAAACTCGATTCCATCGATCAATTCCCCTTCATTGATAGCCCCGACCCACGTCTGATACGCGACGGCTATCGCCTACTCTCCGAACTACAGGCCACCGATAACAAACGAAACCTCACCGCCATTGGCCGACAACTCACCCGTTTGCCAATCGATCCTCGATTAGGGCGCATGTTACTGGCTGCACAAAAAACTAACGCCGTTGCGGAAGTGTTGATCATCACCACCGCTTTGGCCGTACAAGACCCACGCGACCGGCCACGCGAAAAGCAACAAGCCGCCGATCAAAAACACGCAAGGTTTACCGATAAACAATCCGATTTTATCGTCTTGCTCAATCTCTGGAATTACCTTGAGGAACGCAATGAAGCGCTAACAAAATCGGCCATGCGTCGTTTGTGTAGCAAAGAATTTATCAGCGCCCGCCGTTGGTTCGAATGGCACGACACCCACCGACAGGTCAAACTCGCGTTGCAAAAAATCAATATCTCCCTCAATAGCGAAGCCGCAGATTATGCTGCGATCCATCGTGCGCTTATGAGCGGGCTGCTGGATTATATCGGCCTCAAGGAAGATAAGCAGTGCTATGAAGGTTCGCGCAATCGCAAGTTTTATTTGTTTCCAGGTTCAGAGCTACGCAACAAACCACCCAAATGGATTATGGCGGCGGAGATCACGGAAACCTCGCGTCTCTACGCGCGCAATGTCGCACACATTCAGCCCGAATGGGTTGAGCAACTCGGTGCCCACCTGCTCAAACACCACTTCAGCGAACCGCACTGGCAACGCAGTGCCGCACGCGTCAGCGGTTACGAAAAACTGACGCTGTACGGTTTGGTGATTAATCCACAACGCCGCGTTAACTACGCGCAAAAAGAACCTGCAGTGGCCCGTGAGATATTCATCCGCAATGCCTTAGTCTATGGCGAATACGATTCGAAACAAGCCATTATTAATGACAACCGTAAACAAATCGAGGCCATTGAAGATCTAGAGGCACGCACGCGACGCCGTGATATCTTAATTGATGAACAGGCCTTGTTTGATTTTTATGACCGCCAGCTACCAGAAGATATTCATTCAGGCGCTGCCTTTGAAAGCTGGTGTAAAAAACTCAAAGACCCGGAAATTCTCCGGCTCAATACCAAGCAACTCACCCAAGAAGACCTCTCGGATTTAGGCGCAGAAGCCTATCCCAAACACTGGGAACAGCAAGGCCTGCGCTTGGCGCTTGAATATCATTTCAATCCCGGCACGGATAACGATGGCGTCACACTAAAAATCCCCTTGGCGGTATTACCGCAAATCGAGACACAACGCTGCGAATGGCTAGTACCTGGACTATTAGAAGAAAAGATCCTTGCGCTCATTAAAGGCTTGCCAAAGTCTCTGCGTAAAAATTTCGTGCCAGCCCCAGATTTTGCGCGTGCCGTTATCGAGAAAATCACACTTTATGACGGTAGCCTCTACACGAATCTTAGTACCGTACTGCAACGCATGACCGGCGTGGAAGTCCCACCCAACGACTGGGGAAAACGGTTACCGGATCACCTACGGATGCGCTTTGAGATCATCGACGTCCAAAATAAAATCCTGGCACAAGCGCGTGATCTGGAAGCCTTACGCCAGCAACTCAAAAGCAGCCTAAAAAAACAAAAACCCACCCCTTCTCTCAAGAAATTTGAACGCGAAGACCTGCAGCAATGGGATTTCGGCGATATACCCAAATTCCTGGAATGCGAGGAATCGGGTTACAGCATCCGCCGTCATCCAGCACTGACAAATGAAAAAGGCAGACTCGCCTTACGCTTGTTTGATACCGAACAAGAGGCCAAAGCAAAGATGTCCGGTGGCCTGAGGCTTTTATTGAAGAATCAACTGAAACAGGATATTCGTGCGATCGATAAGAGCCTGCCCGACATGGCAAAACTCTGCCTGATGTTTTCGACACTGGCTCCCTGTCAAACGCTAAAAAATGACTTACTCGATGCCGCTATTCAGAACACCTTCATTAATAATCAACCCGTACCACGCAGCCGTGAGGCGTTTGACCAACTGCTAAATTCAAACCGTAGGGAACTGATCGAAAACGCCACTGAGATTTATGAAGCATTGGGAGAAATTCTGCCGCTGTTTCGGGAGGTCCAAAAACAGCTTAAGGGAAATTTACCATTGAATAGGATTGAGGCTGCTCAGGATATTAAGGGTCAAATTGATATGTTGATTTTTCCGGGTTTTTTGCTTGCTACTCCTTTAGTTCAGCTTAAGGAAGTTCCACGCTATCTTAAAGCGATCCAGGCGCGATTCGATAAACTTGACCAGTCGCCTGACAAAGACCGTATGCGGCGGGTGGAGATAGAGCCGCTTGCTGAGCGCATTCTCAACCTTGACCCACAAATCATCGCCGCCTCCGAAGACCTGCAGAACTACCGCTGGCAGTTAGAGGAACTGCGAGTGTCAGTTTTTTCCCAAGAGCTTGGGGCAAAAGGGAAAGTCTCGGCGAAACGGCTCGATAAGCTCTGGAAGAGTTTTAGTCGTCAATAAACGACTCGTTTTTCGGCTCTTTATAGGCAATGAGAAAAGTTCGATTATCAGGTATCATTTGATTGGCTCCTTATCACGGATTATTCAATGAAACCCATAGAATCCAGCTACTTAGACGGAAGGATCACGATAGACCCTAATTTATGCAATGGAAAACCTACTATTAGAGAAAAATGAATCACCGTACAAACTGTTTTAGAATTTCTCAGCGCAGGCGAATCTGAGGAAGAAATATTGAATCAATATCCTTCTTTAGAAAAAGAAGATATACAAGCCTGTTTAGCTTTTGTTAGCAAATTAATGGATCATAGATACACGCTGCAAGAAATAGCTTAATGGCTAAATATTTGATTGACGTCAACCCCCAAGTCGCTTCTCCGTTTGGAAGAACGAAGAGTATGAGCATGTAATACATCTAAATGACGAAATGAAAGACAGTGAAATATGGGACTACACAAAATAAAACGACCTAACAATCATTACTAAAGATACCGATTTCTCAGATAGGGTTATCATGAATAATCCACCTCCAAGAGTTATTCATATCAAAATCGGAAATATGAGAATGAAAGCGTTTCATCAGCTAATATCGAATATATGGGATGATGTCTGCGCTATGAGTGAAGAATACAAGTTAACCAGAGTCTATCCAAAGAGAATCGAAGGTATTGACTAGGGAGTGCAAATACTTGAGATGGTGCGTAAATCTAAAGGCCTGACCTCTACCCCTATCCCTAGGATCAGTCACTTGATAAAGATCGGATGCGACGAGTACAGATCGAGCCGCTTGTGAAACACATTATAGAGATGGACCGGCAAAGGTTTGTCGCCTCTGGGGATTTGCAAGAGTATCGGTGGTGGTTGGAGGAATTGCGCGTGTCGTTGTTTGCACAGGAGTTGGGAACTAAGCGGGTTGATAGGCTTTTGGGAAATTAGACATACCGTAACACAATAGGTAAGGATAGCAATTATGCGTTTTACTCTAGTTTATACTGGCGAGCTTAAAGCCGCCAACAACGCTCGAGCTACTCACAAACACCAGCTTAGGAAAGAGTTTCATAAACAGATGAAAATTCTTTGGCAACAGGTACCACTGTCAGAGAATCAACGCTGGTTTAGTGGGTCTGAGAAGAATTCACAAATAGACTTAAAAAGAGAAGTAGGGTCTTTCAACTTTGTTCCACTTATAAGCCCAGACTTACATCTTGTCTGCGAGCTCGACATCTTCATGCTTAGGCCAGAACCACCAGGCACCTTAGTAACGAACGGTGGAGATATCGATAACCGCCTTAAAACTCTCTTTGATGCTTTACGAATACCTAACAAAAACGAATTGCCTAAAGAAGTCGAAGTTGAAAAAGATGAAAAACCTTTCTTCTGTTTACTAGAAGACGACGCGTTAATAACCAGTGTGAGCGTAAAGACTGATCAACTCTTGGTGCCGCATGAGCACTCATCAGAAGTACATTTGGATATCCACGTCGAGACACGCCCCACTCAAATGATGTCGACGAGGGAAAACGGTCAAGGATACGAGATTACTGGTGGTTTTATACTTACCTAAAATTGATTGGGGTCAGGCCTGATACTTGACATTCCGTCATGAGCTTCCCATTAAAACTGAAAGGTAGTTCCGTAGCTCAGCGATGATTTTCTCGTGAATCTCCATGGCGTAGAGCCTAGTTCACGACAGATAATATCAATCGAAACCAACAACCATTCGATGAAGTGCCATTCAGGGCAGGCCTTGCATCTGACACAATGAGGCTCGACGCCATATTCCCTCGTCGCTACACAAAAATAACCCCGGAAAACCGGGGCATTTCTGAGCGCATTCATTCGTTTTCTTAAAAATGTGCTCGTACAAGATTGCTTTCACGCCGTGATTTATGCGGTACGCAAGTCGGCATCGGATTTAGGTTAACTCTTGCCCGAATATCATCCAAGCCATTTGGAAAACTATTATCTTCATCCAGGCGGTCACGGTGAAATGTTTTGCTAAATGTTCTGCTAATACTTGATCGACCTGAGGAACGGACTGTCCCATTTCTCATTAGACCACCACTAATTGAATCATCTCCACCGTTACCTAAGTCACCAACGCCTGTATCATCACCGAAAACAGTTATACGTTCACGATAGGAAACGTTTGAACGTTTGTCACACTGATCAAAATTAATCTTATATTTTACGGTCAGCTTAACTCTCTCACCAGTGATTTTATGACTAAGCCCAACTCTTCCAATATTTGCCATGATTATTACTCCATTTTAGGTTGTAAGTACAAGTGCATTTCAATATGCACATACTACTTATAGACTAATTTTTATTTTTTGCAAAGAAGCCATATTCAATCTAAAAGAACACCACACGCCTTGATAAATTAAAAACTCATGTAAAAATTGTGTAAGAAGAAAAACAGGGTCAGTTCTAACATTACTACAACAGAGGGAAAATCAGTTCTCTAAACTATCCTAACGACTATACCTCTACGACTCATCAACTGAGTGGTTAGATTGTTTGAGAATGGTAATGTATGAATATTAGAACTGACTCGATTGAGTTCTAGATTGAATTCTAATGAGTTCTAATGCTGAATCAGGTCTACCATCCATACCGGAACCTGACCGGTTGGGCATTTTAATTCCAGAACTACCGATTTACTTTCCGACCCGGTGCGGATGCGGTATTGTGAGGGGATGATGGCTCTGTGCCAGAACAAGATGATGTTTTCTGGAGAACGTAGGAGAACGTAGGAGAACGTAAGGTCAGGCCTTACATCTGCCATCTCCGGACCCAATAGCTGCAATCCATAGGTGTTCGGGATTAATTACCCGAAACATTAGTAAGTTATAGAAACTCCTTTAAGATCCGTTAAATTATTTGTGCAAACAAATCATTTAACGAACAAAAAGGAGTTCGCCGTGGGAAATGAAGATATTTAGGGACAGGCCTTACAGACGACATCGCCGGAGCTAAAAAGCAGGCAGGGGTCAGTTCTATCATTACTACAACAAGAGGGAAAAGGTCAGCCCTCTAAACTATCCAAACAGCTACACCTCTCCGACTAATCAACTGAGTGGTTAGATTGTTTGAGGATGGTAATGTATGAATGTTTGAACTGACCCGATTGAGACCCGGATGACTAAAAGGGAAAGTTTCGGCGAAGCGGCTCGATAAGCTTTGGAAAAGTTTTAGTCGTCAATAAACGACTCGTTTTTCGGCTCTTTATAGGCAATGAGAAAAGTTCGATTATCAGGTATCATT
>JAUTBT010051320.1:0-15848 GCA_032361225.1 Lepetodrilus schrolli | reverse complement strand
GTACTGACAAGACCAAGGATGGTAACTGCATTGCCACTCTACAGACATCGCATCCTATCAATATCGCGTCAGAAAGGCGACCTGGTGTCCTGTGCCATCGCTTATCTTAGCGAGGGCACAGGGCACCAGGTCGGTCAGAAAGGTAACTTTCGCGAACATTATGATGCCGGGACCCCGGGATGGAATTTGAACCTGCGATAACAGTTAATAAGTAAATATCATGCCTCGAACCTTAAGTCAACAAGCGTATGGGGTTACTGATACTATTGAGGTCAGTGTGTACACACAGTTGTGTTGTCATTGAATGTAGAGCATAGGAGCGGTCTATTCCCCGGACCAGGACCCAATTACCGGCAAACTGATTGACTCACGTGGTTAAGGCTAGGGTTAGGAAAATATTTAATTCATAGTTTGGGTCACGTGAGCCAATCAGATTGCGGGGAAATTAGGTCCGGGGAGTAGCTCCCACTGCTTATAAAGATCTTTGTGAATCAACAATACCATCCGATGTCGGCATACCAGGAAACGAGGGTGCCGACAAATTGGCAAGAATTTCGCTTTCTCGGCCAAATCCACAAACCAGTCTCCCACACTCCACCCAAGAGATAAAGTAAGGCTATTCAATTTCCAGATGTTGCTAGGGTAAACAAGGTCATGGTCAGTGTCCAATAATTTGCACTCCAGATAGCTGAACTTAACATATCCGCCGACAGGGCCAGAGCAAGGTTTTATGAAAACCTTGATCACATGAAGCCTTCCTTCAGACAATATGAACTCTCATCTGCCATTCCAACTACAAAAATCTGCAAAACTGTACTTGCAAGCAAGCCACACCCCATCTAATAGAGGACTGTTTTCTAACGTCAGGCTGAGTAATGTTTCCTTTTAATTTTAATTTTCCTCCAATGGAAACTACATTAAATCCTAACATCACAACAACATATTTTATTTAAATGGATCATATACTAAATTAGTTACAGCACCTTTATGAGGTGCACCGCCAGTCATATAGTAGCTACAATATACATCATGCTTTAGTAGAGAATTGCACTCTTATTCTGCAATAACTCCATAAGTAATAGGAATTTTTGAAATATTTAAGGTGATTCCTACTCATTTAAAACATACCAACCTGAAATCGGTTATTATTGAAGATAGATTAATAAATATTACACATGAAATTCCAATTCAACTTTTGGTCATTTTTTAATAAGTATGCGTTCGTCGCGCAAATTTTTATACCGCTAGAATCAGCTGGGTGTCTTCTGAGTAACTTCATCAACACATGTAACTTATAATGACTGAATATGGAAATATGTGATTAAGTGTGCAATTGGCCTTAAAATGGTGGTAAAAAATTAACATCATTTAGTAGTGCACACACCAAACTTCACACAGCACTGATAATTCAGCATTTTTATTAGTGTACCATTTCGTTGATGGTCATAGACATCTGTATGAGATTAGCTACATAAAAAACCCCACCAAATTTGTTAATTTTAATGCATTAATGACCAAATTTCAATAAAATGTATGCTAAAATATTGCCAAATTCTTAACAGACACCATATGAGCGACCATTTGGAATAATAAACTATTTAAATGTTACTATTTAGGCCTAAAAGTGTTGTAGATACAAATTACAATATAATCAATGTCAATTGTCTATATTCTTATGTGATTGTGCGTCTTTTTGATGAAATTTAAAGAAATTTAAATCCAGATCTTTTTATACATTTGTGACATGGTGACTTTGAAACATCGCTTGTTCACTTATTTTGACCACCCAGTGTGGTAATACTTCATATTTAGGGAGAAAATACATATATTATTAGCATTGTAGCCTCAAATATGAGAGGAAATTGAGAGAAAAAAATAGTTTTTGTATGAAAATGTATCACCAACACATATTAATACTATCTACAAAAGCTCTCGCACCATACTAACTTGCTGGACAAGTCTCTGAATAACACATTTACACATGATAAACCGTCTAAATAGGGAACTTTAATATTCTTCACAACTGACTTAACCCACTGAGATTTGTTTTTTAATTACAGAAAGAAAAAAAAAGATCTAGACATTTAAAAAAATCTCATTATTATTATTATATTTTATTAAAACGAATTTATTAAAAGAAAATAATGGCCTGCTTCAAGTGCCTGTGCCATGTAATAAGGTCAAAGTACAAATGTACTTGAGCTGTATTATTAATTTTGTAAAATCACATATATTTAATCAGTCGTCTCCTACATTTAAATCTGATTGTGTAGCGGTAGACAGTAGTACTCGCTGACATTCTTATCAACGCCACTGCCAATCACGGTTTTGTTTACGTATTTACAGCTTCCGCTTTTGCTTGCTCGACTGCCTGTTCAACTAGTGTGACCATTTTTATACTGCCTTATGCGTCTTTACAAATTCCAGATGAAGACCGCAAAAGTCTTTAGAAATCATGGCATACTTCTCGTCTTGGTGATGAGAATTAATTTTACCCGTTGCTACTCCTTTGTAGTATTCTATCCATTTCGATCTATCCGGGATAGATAGGATCCTCAGGAACATCCGACATAGTCTTGCTTTTCACGGCCTGAATAAATAAAGGTTCTGTTCTGTTCTGTTCTGACTGCCATTATGAAGTTACTCCAGATTACTATACAGTCTATTGTTACGCTTACTATAACTTTAATGAAGCCATCCCCCTTTCACAGTTCACACACGGATTCGGTCTCTATGAATTCTGTCCACTCCGAATGGGTAGTTTCCCCGATACCTTGGTTGAATAGTTCATGTTGATTGTGGATTGCTTACATGTGTGTGCATACATAATGTGTCTAGGGCTATTACGCTCTAAACAATTCTTGACATAACTACGAAGCTCGCCAGTGTTGGTATTCGGAGGATTATTATATCTGGTACACAATCTTGGTCCGAAAAGTCGACATCACTGGACAGGTAAGGAAGAAAATATTATGGTGGCCATGGGCTTTCCTGTACGAAACGCTGTAAATATAGGGCAACTAATTCCAACCATAGCAATGGTGTATTCTATGGTTAAAGGCATACAATCAAGGGTTTGTTTACATATTATATGATCAAACGTATTTTTACATGAAAGTATGAACATTTGATTTGTCTACACTAGTATATTGGGTAACCAGCTATATTTTCCGCATATCCCACTGCTTTTTAATATTTTCATATTTTTAACATTTATAGCTACATAGCTTTATTGGTACCAGTAGTCGTGAAAGGTTGTTTTGACCGTGTTTAATGATTAGAGCTTATTTTATTAGACTATAGAAAATTGAGATATTACAGTACATTACCAACTGATTATTCGGGTTTTACCGGAAATGTAAACTGCAATAGAATATTACTTATCCTACAGCGGTGAAAATATATTTGGAGGTACAAAAGCGATTATATGTATGATTATTTGTATACTTTGCATGTTAAACTCCAATTCGGTCAAAAACGACAACTTAATCTGTGATTGTATGTCTTTAATAGAGAATGCTCTCTTAAAGCAATAAAACCAAATTTCAGAACTCGGCTTTAGGAATCTGGTGCCATTCCACAGACTAATGTTTCTGAAGTTCTTGAAGAGTACCTGTAGCCTATTGATGTTTGGAAATTCTTCGTTGTTAAACTAATATACGGCTAACTATTATGTTCAAAAAGGCTACTGGTCCTTAATTAATTTGAGTATATTGAGTATACATGACCGCATCGAAATTATACCTACATGTATGCATGTGCTGTTTGATCTTTAGGTGGAAATTAACAAAGGACGCTCTCATAAAGCAACACACCGAAACAAAAAAGAAAATGTATAGACAGACAGACGGAGTATGAACAGAATAAAATATTTGTATTCCTGACACGTCAAAAGAACTTGTCGAATACTACATGTTTAAAATCGTTCTTTAGCGACATGGATACATTGATATTTGGTGTCCAGAATGTTTTAAGAAGTCCCTCGCCAAATGCTGTTACTTTGGAGAAAGCTAGACAGATACAAAGCCCGGTTCCGCCGTAAAATCCTCTGTTTAACTTCAGGAATCCCAGAAGAAGATGATTCCTTCACAACTTATACCAGACGTGACGTTCTATTTAAACTTTCTCCCGGCAACATAAATCTATTTAACAAACGAAAGCAACAGTTCCCGCTGAATCGTCTCGGTTATGTAGTCAACCACAAGCCGACAACTGTCAGCCGAGTCTAAATGGCGAGCGGTGCCGAGTTTGGATCGTACGGCCCGCCTAAAGTCTGGAACCGGCCGAGCTGCAGCCCAGGATATATCGGCGGTTAGCGGCCAGCGTTATGTAGTCAGACCAGACAGCCATGCGTGCAGTACTACTGCCCCACATTGCCGGGTCAATATACCGCCATACATTACGCACACGGGGTCATTGGTCCGCGTTCAGGACACGGTCATCACGCGCTGGTCAGCAACACGTCTGGACTCGTCTACTGATTGATTAGCGATGCGCGCGATACCGGACTGCCCAGTTCGTAATGATATGTAAACTATGCCGTTATGTAAATTCATTTCTTTAGCTGTTAAAAGAGTTAATGCCATACTGGTCATTTATACAGAAAAACATATATTTAAAGGGACTCTTATACACCAGACCGAGTAATAAAATACTTCATGTTGACACTAGGTTATATCGTCTTGTATTGTATGTCCTGACTCTTGAGAGAGCACGACTGCATCACTACTGACAACTTGTTACATACTCGCAACCGGGAGTTGATGTCCATACGCTAAAAGCAGAACCTTTCACCCCTACAGGAAATGGACTGGGCCGGTCGGCGGGGTCATCCAACTGCAACACACATAGAGGCCACCACGCATCACTTGACCACGAGCCTTACGGGGCGTGCAGCAGACGGCTTTTAGCTGGCGCGTTTAGTTTTTTACGGAATAGACTTAGTATCAGAGAGCTGCTCGCCTAGCCACTGGGGCTAACACAGGAGGCAGCAGTTCGAAGTTAGCGGGCAGAGTGGAGTTGCCCTGCCGTGTTCATGATTCCATGTCTTCCCGTGGGCACTGGCCAGACATTTACTGTTACGTCGTGTTGTGTGACACATATTGTACAATGACCGGCATCGTCTACCCGCGAGCCGCTGCTCTTATCGCTTAGCGAGTGGACTTGCCAACGGTCAATTATTACATCGCGAGGCTGTACCACGCTATTAATAGCCTCGGACAGCGGTCATCTGGCTCCACCCCCTCTCCCGGACTGGTCACCTCAGATGACCGAGCGCCGCTAGATGGTAGGACGCCTTCAGACCTGACGGAAGGACAGAAGAAAAAAGCTAGACAGGGAGAAATACACCAGGTGCAGGACACTGTTACCCATGATTCAGTTGGAGAGGCGGCCATCTTTGTTGATATTCTTTGTCCAGATGTAAGCCGACAAGTTGACGATTTTAATGGTGAGGCCATGTCACGGCGGAAACAAGGCCGGCCACAACAGAGAAAGGCCACAGACTCACGTAAGTTTCTTGTCATTTCGTATTTTTTATTATTTTAACTGAATTCCGAGTTGTCACGGCCCTGAAAGTACGGGCGAGTGTTTTGGTCTGTCGGTGGTCAGAGGGGCAGACCTACCAGCCATACTGCACTCGCCTACTCTTTGTCACTCTTGAAAAACTCGCACGCTGAGTAGGGGTACCATATAGCACGGAACGTAGGGAAACTTCTCAAACTATTAAAAACATTTTTTTAAAATCAATATGTATTCATGTATAGTGGTCAGATCGGGACCGTGGCTTTCGATCGCCGAGGGTAGCGTAGAATTTCTCGCTGGTTATGACATTGACGCTTTACAAGGCGATTCTGGCCTATGACGTAATGCTTGGACTCGTGTGGCTACGACAATTGGAAGAATCAACGAACTTGGAATCGTTTGGAAACTTATTAGACTCTCCCAATAGATAAATCGTTTGTGTTGACTGAAAACATATCCAACAAACGAATGACGGATGGCCGCATTGCGACCCACCGTGTAATCTAGTCTTCCACATTTCGGACAACTAACCGGTTATAAGTGTCTATATCGGCTATGTTCGGGCTGTTGAATATTAGCCATATATCACCCGCTTCGTCCTGCCACCATGCAACGGCATAATAACTGATGTTACCAATGAAACAAATGCTGTTAGCTGTCTTTCGCAACACGTGATTTCAGATTCCATGCAGCACGTCAATCAAACTCGCGGTATAGACACACCGAAAACGACAATTCCTCGGAATAACAACGAACGCGTGACACTACACGATTTTACTGTTAATGAAAATTACTATATGGATAGACGAAGGTTTTGTGGTCGCAAATTTTCTGAAAGGAAAAGTGATGTTGTAATAGACGCAGTAGAAGTGTCGTCTATTGTGTGGAAGGTTCACTATGATACACACAAATGGGATTACATGGTGGGACGAGGTATTGTCAACTTTGTTGTTAGTTTGCAACACATTGTTGTACTTTGAATTTACTTGTAACACTTTCTGTTGTTATTACAAATTATTTATGCAATGTTTCAATACATTTTATATACATTGTAGACTATTTGTGCTCTTGTTTAGGTGTACTTATTTTCTATAGATATGGTCAGTTGTTTATTGGTCAAGAAAATAAAATCTTATTTTTTTTCAGAAAACACCAATTTATGAGAAATTTGATTGCCAAATAATTAGAAAATTAATTTATCCTTTAAGAAATATCAACAAATTTCCACCTTTTCAAGTTGTATTTGTTATTAAAATATTAACTTCCAAGTTCCACTTGATTAGTCCAATGGACCTGATAAAAAAAAAGAAGTTTGTTTCCTGTTCTTTCTTTAATTTGAATTGCTGAAGTAGTTGGCAATCTAATTTACTCATCTGCTTTCAAAGTTAAAACAAGTCTTCCCCAATCAATGAAATCTACTTGTCACTATGACTAGTTCTCCAGCCAGTCATTACAACTTAAATAGTAGCACACTCTAACAGTACATGTCAAGCTGACCAGTAGATGTTTAAATTCCTGTTCCTTTGGAGGAATGAATATATTGATGAGGAAGTAAACTGTGATAAATAAAACATCCTGTAATGACCATTGTGTATTTATCTGTATAGTAGTCTTCGTTAGTGTTCCCATAACCTACCTAGGCGTAGGAGCAGCCCTGGGCAGTATTAGCTACACACTCAATTAACATTGGTACATATTTATAAACAGGTTTACATAAGAAAGGGTGGATAGCTTCTTGTATTCAAGTGTGCAGCAAACAGTAATTATGGTTAATGTATCCACTCATTGAATTATACTGTTGCTACAGATTAACAAGTTGTGATAGGTAGACAACAGGATTAGTGGAGTACTAATTATATAATTACTGCCTGGGGACTGACCACACACCCCTGGCTATTAGTTGGGGCAAGAGCGTGACCAGAGGGTGGACATCATGTACAAATCACTGAAGTTGATATTAATTGCTGTGTACCTTTTCTATGGCTGATTGCTAGAGATTACAATGCTTTTTGAGTACGATTTCATGTTCAAGCTCAAACTTTATATGTGTATTTGTGAACAAATCTTTGAGTTGACCATGAAATTGTAATCAAAAAAGTTTCCTAGGAGGCTGATCACACACAGAAACTTTATAGCTTTATACATTGATTGATTGAACTTTTGATTGTAAACTTAATTGTATATAAATATATTTTGTATTTGAAGATCGGGGAATACCAATGATAGGTACAGCTGGATAGCTTATATATATAACTTTGGGGAAGAAGGAAAAAAGGCTCAACAAAACTCTATTTTTATATGTGCAACTTGTGTGTCGATGGGAAAATACAATGCAATTATGTTGTTCCGGTTGAGGTATTAAGTCTGAAATATATATGATGTTGAAATGTCTCATGAGTCAAGAGCATTTTGTATAGTTACCTAAATATTGACTTCATAATGGATTTTAATAATGCAATTAAAAATAACTTTTCAAGTATCTTTGAACTATTTGATCATTATGTTTTGTCTAAAAAGTGCAGACCTATTCAAGTAAAACAATACACCAGCACATATAGTTGATTTTAAATTGGTAAGTGCTATACTTTCTGAAATACATATTTCAATACTATCCATAACCATGGTTAATGTTTGTTGTTTTTATTTTGGCCAATATTTAAATATTTTTTTATTAATAGTAATACATGTACTCATATTTACTAAATTGAATATTATTGCTTTTTCTTTCTTTCTTCTAAATATGTGTTAATGTTTTAACTAAAAAATACAATGTTATTTAATTATGAATATGATTAACAATTTGTAACCGGTCTATGTGAAGGAAAAGGTAAACTAAACTGATGGCTGCCTGTGAAACAAACCTACTATTACAAAGTTTGGAGAAAAAAAGTTGGAACGATTTTTCCTGTGGAACCTGCTAATTTAAACACAAAATAAATGGTAGACTGGAAAGGCTCATGAAGATAAAGATAGAAATTACTTCACTTTTCTGTCCTTAAACATGTTAAAGTAAAATTAAATGAATGAGAATGATCTTTCTTATCTCTACTTTCTAAGCCTGGTCTGTCTTCACTGACCTAGCTCAAAAGTAGAAGTTGATGGCTTTGATAAAAGCAGATTACTTTCAGAAATACAAGTATGTCCTTGCTGTTTAAAACTGGTTGAATGGATTTCAAAATGGAAGACTCTTGTAAAACTAAAGCTATTCGGACTTGAACACAGCGACTTGAACCAAAATTGAAAAAGACGCATTTGGTTGATTGCTCTTTTTCATGTATACAGACAGGTTCACAACAGTTACGAGTTTTTAAATTCGTTGATTAATTTACCAAGCAGATAATTATATACATCTATTTGGGATTTCATTACACTGTTCATATTAGACATTCTCTTTTTTATATTAGAATATTTTTTACACAAAAAGTTAAATTTTAATTCTTCATTTTTTAACAAGTGGGTAAAATATTCCTATGGATACATTAAACTTGTTGTCACTCATTTTGATAATTAATAAACATGGAAACATTAATATTGAATTGATTTTATTTCTTTATTGCAAGAAATGTGAAAAAGGCATGACCTATCCTTGTTTTCATGATGAAGAGCCAATTTTGATATATTCAGCATTAGCAAGAACCATTCTGATATTACGGACTCAATCTATGTGTTATTAATTAAACTATTTTTTAATCTGTCAACATCAGGAAATTGTGGTTGTTTAGTATAAATGACACTTCCCGGTTTCAGATAAACCATAAATTATTTGCTCACCACATCATCTGCTTCAAGAGTTTACACACTATTTTTTTTCTTAATCAGTTTGCTATCTAAACTTGAATGCAAATCCGAAGAATCAACAATAGAAAAGAAAAAAAAATCAATGTTGAGAGAGTTTTAATACATCACTTGTGTACACAGATGTCTGGTCTGGATACTAGCTTGTTACTACAGTGGTATGGATTGATATGAGAAAGACCCTCAATTGGAACCCGGATTGATAAGTATCGGCCCCTTGATCCCATATCAGCTTCGATATAAAGTCTTTACTTACCCTTGCCAGTACTTTCCCCTGTTGGTCAACTGGCAAATAATTTTCCTTGCAGTCCAGATAAGAATTAGACATAAAGCTAAGATTAATGTGTCTCTTCTTCTGTGGCAATATGACTGCAGGTTTGGACTCAAGTGACCATTGTCCAGTTTTGAATGATTCTTAGAACACAAGAAAAAGAATCCATTGTGCAGTTTTCAGTCTTTGGATATACATGTATATACAGATTTTATATTTAGAAATTGTGTGATGAACACCATGGAATAGTCCTGAAGTATAATTATTATTTGTTGTGTCTGTTAAGTCTCTCAAAATTCACATTGGAATCCTTTGGAATTGATTCCTTAAGAGGATAGCAATTTTCTTGTCCATCAACATTCCTTCCATCTGCCAATCTCCACCCAATGATCTTCCTGTAGCTGTATCTATGAGACATCTGCTATGTGTCCAATATTTCCACTCCTAGTAAACAATATTCTAAGGTGTAAATCTGAATGTACAAACTGCATCCTTTTGAAATGATAAATCAGAAATATATCTTTGAAATATGGAGTGACCGAATGGCCCTCTGACTTCACAGTATTTGAAATTATGAAAATATATTAAAATAATTAAGTGACAATTTTTCTTTAGAATTAATAGCTGAATAATTAGTTTATTAATTTGAGGGAGCCAGGAAGCCCATCCATACACATAGTCCTATTTTTATTATCAAGCTGTGAAACATTTCAATTTTCTGTTTAATAAAATGAAAGTGACACAAGTTCAACTGGTGATACGGCCAAAATAAAATATAGGGTAGGCAGGTAAAACATGTTATTTTATGAAAATATTTTATTGCGAAAAAAATAGGGTTGGCAATTTATTGTAACATTTGAAAATGATAAAATGCAATTTTGAAGATATTCATTGGTTAAAATAAGTCCATCTTCGAAATGTATATGCTGATAACTAAAAGAATGGTTTGGTTTTCTGTAGACCATGGTTGACTGGGAACTATTAAATTACAATATTGGCGAACAAATTCTAATGGTACAATGGTATAAACAGTATACACAGTATAAACAGTATTAATAGTATTAACGGTACTACACTGGTACACATTATTTCACAGGACATTAACACTATTGACACAGACTATCCATAGTCTCAGAGGGTTAAAGAAATTCAGTAATATATAACTTATATTGATTGGTATTATATTTATATGAAAGGAGCCCCTGAAATTCTTTACCTTGTTCTCCAGTAATCTAGACTTGCTTAACTACTCTAAGGGATATTTTGAATAGAAGTATTTGGGTGAGAGCAAGATGTGACACAGACTATACTGTAGCGCTATGAGCACGCTTTCGATCATGGATATGACGTACTATAAATGCGTACATTATTACTATTATTATTACAGCAATAATAGTAATTAACCTTAATGATGTTTTTAATATAACTTGTATCGGATTTGTATAGAAACTATGGCCACCTAAAGACTCACCTTCATCTCAGCATGCAGTTCTTGTTATGCAATGCAAAAATTGTACCAGGAATTATTTCTTCTAGACGAGCTCTATTATTCCAGATTGACCTAAATATGTCCAATGATAAATGAGCGGGTCGAGAGAAAACAATAGCCAACTCTGGGTTTCACGGGTCCTTAATTTATCTCGACGACCACTTGTATTGTTTTCTTGCTGGGAACTGTATTTCAAATTCAACTTTGCTTTAGTAAATAATGTGAGAACAGCGGTTCTTTGAGGTACACTTAATAAGCAAAGCTAATTTGTATATTGCCGAGGGTTAACATGTTCTAAATTGGATTTTCTAGGATATAGGCAATTCTTAAAGAACTTAAGGTATGCTGATTGTTTTTTTTATGTATCAAGAGATGTCATATATTATAGCAATTATCATATTGATTTGCTACCAAAACGGTACACGACACCTCTTCTATATTTACTTCATAAATACTGTTCTTCAAGAATGACAGTACTATACATCTATATGGTTATTCAGCTATGGTTATTCATACATATATAATGCCATGAGTACATGCACTTAACATGCAATTAATGTACTCTTTATTTTTGTTAGCACAGTGAACGATATAACAATGGTATTCTATTTATAACATAAGATAGCCCTGAGAGTGCAATAACATGAGTGCGATAGCAGTAGTGCGACAAAGATAGACCTACGTTTTACGGGGCGGGGTCTTAGTGTGACCTTCACATCGTGTGGAATATCCTTGATTGAACAATGTCCTTGAATGAACAGAAAAGACTGAAGTGTGCGATAGCCTCATACACTTGAATAATAACCAATATAGTAATGCTTTATTGTTATGCCTGAAAGTTGTTTCAAACATATTTGAATTGTAGCAATTATATCAAGGGACAACAAGGCACTCTAGATCTAAGTTCATTCAATTATTCCTGTCTCAACCATCTTATTAACAAATCTATATCTTGATGGCTAAAAATCAACACGGTATTGATAATCAAAAGCAGTGATATGTCAGATTAGCCAATAACTTGTAAATAGGTAATCGTATACCGTTGACTACAAATATCAACATTTCTTATTGTTCCGACCATACATTCAACTTGTGACAGAAGATTTCGTGGTGTTTAAGTACAGCACGTTATAACGCTTGAGTTTCGTCTGTTTCATTTGTGGGAGTCATGTAGACAACCAAATTATGTTGTTGTTATTATTATTATTAATATCATTATTATTATTATTATTATTGAGATTTACTAGTTCATTTTTGCAAAGGGTTTTGGAAATCGTATTTTAGAGTTAATTATTAATGCATAATGGGTATCTTGTAAAAATATGCACAGCATTAAATAATACACAATACAATGTTATTCTATGTTCCTGGAATTGGAGACCTTTATATTTACATACATCTAGCTTCGTAATTTCACTGGAACACTTAAATCCATACTAACAACATCGTACTAACAACACATTTTAAGTATGAATAGTCAAGCCACGCTCGATGAATGGTTTATCGCATATTATATTGAATTAGTCCTTATCAAAGACGTTTCGTTGAAATATTTTCGATTTTTAAAATGATTTATTTTAAATTGGTGCTTCAAACAAGGTAAAGAATTATTTAACAATCGAAATAATTGTCACGAAACGTCTTAGTCCAGGACCATTATTGAATATGCATACATTCTAATACACTCAGCTAGCAGGGCGGGTGGTAGCGCAGTGGTAGAGCAGTTGGACTTCGGAGCCAAAGGTTCCAGGTTCAAATCCCGCCCCGAAAGTTACCTTTCCGACGCGATATTGATAGGATGCGATGTCTGTAGAGTGGCAATGTAGTTATCATCCTTGGTCTTGTTAGTACCAGCCGGTGCTCGCAGGTTTACTGCAACATTCAGTGTTCCTACCCTAAAACTGAAACAATCTTGAAATCCCAATTTAAAAATAATAATAATAATAAAACATTGTCAATAAAACATACCGCTGACATATACTGTAGAACACGTCAGTCACACTGACGTAACAAGACAGAGAATCGCACATAAAATTCTGCAACTTTAGTAAGTTGCCAACGAAATACTAGTTTGCCAACAGTGTTTACTGCGGTCGTAAAATCACCCATAATGCATGATTCGAAACACAGCCAAAGTAAACACGGAACTACTTTTATTAATGACAGGACGCTGAAAACGACATATATATTCCCAACCTATAATGCCGAACAGCTTTTAAAATTCAAAGCGTGTCTTATTTTCTTTGCCTCTGTAATAGTTACATGTGCATGTTTTATTCATACCTGACGGTACAACAGTATATATAGATAGGTCTATAGCGCATAATGAATTTACAAATGACAACGCAAAGCCTGTATAATACACTAACTGTCACTATTATTCATCATAAAAATGGTATCACACAGAAGCGAATTTAGTATTTTATTTATTACACTACCAACCGTGACATGCAAATGACCAGCTGATTAACTTTATTGCAGTTCGTTTTATATCAGTTTACACTATACAGCACGCCCATGAAATACAAGAGTACAATGGCTAGACCACTTGATGCACGTTTCATTGCGTATTCACAAATAGATAATCCCTTGGATTCAAGAGAAATACGACTTTAAAATCATCATGGTGAATGGTGAATTCAAACTTGTGGTAATAACAATAAATTGTGATAGCATTCATCAAGGAAGATAACTCCAATACGTTTTTATTACACAAGTTATGTATCCCAGAACAGTTATGACATGGGCGATATCTCACCGGTAGTGTATTAAGATACTGTTTTGACTATCATATATGGGCAAAGCAATATCTATATTTATCTCTCTCTCTCTCGTACACACACACACACACACACACACACACCCACACACACACACACACACACGTATGGATATACTTCATGTACATCATTTTAGCTGCAGAACATCGAAAAAATCAACACCGTCATATTCTTTCTGCCGCCTTTTGAACAGTTCTGCGGGACGTTCATCGTAGTCGAACATTTCAAAATCAACAAGGTATTGAGTGCGAAGCTTCTCCAGTTCCTTTAGGGGTACTTTAGAATAGGCTTGCAAGAACGCTGCTTTCTTGTTGGCTTTCGCCGACGGACCTGACTGCTGAAAGGCGAATAATGCCATGTCGAGGTACTCTGTAACAGTAGTCTTGTTGCTCTGTTCCGGTGTCAAACTATACCTGTTTGTTATGTCTATTACACCTGCAATTTGCAATTGCCGCCAAAGCCTTTGCAAGCCTGCATGGATACTGATGCATCGCGTCCATGCTTGTTTGAACTGGTATGCACGAAGAACATTGTCAATAATGTAATCCACTTTATATTCTATACTCATGTCCTTGAAGATGATGGTCTTCCCGTAGGCCCCTGCCTTCTTCAATATGTATTTCGTGTCGTCCTGAAATGTTTCCATCTTCCCGATGACGTCATATTCAACCGAGCACGCGTCGCAACGATAGCCAACCGGTTTTATGTGCTGGTCAAAGGTTTTGGAGGTCAGAGTGTTCCAATATCGGACTAATTCGTCGAAGGTGACATCGGCACCGCAGCTGTTCCGATCTGTAGTATTATCCCGAAACATTGCAATGGCTTTCTTTCCATCTCCCCAAAAGTAAGATAGTGGAGAAAAACTTTTATCAATGAAGGCAGAGAAAACCCTACTATAGGGATCCCGAGTAAATATGAATTTCAGTGAAGATTTCATAAGCTTAGTGAAATTTACGTTCTGGTCTTTACCTGTCAATTCTATTGGAATTTTAGACAATCTTTCTTTGAAATCTAAATATGAAAGCTGAAAGGGGGACACAACTGCGGAGTCATTCCGGCGCATCACCTCAAATGCCCTCCGCCAGAAAGTAGATCCAGCTTTTGCTATTGGGCAGTGTAACAGTTCCATATCTTTCAGATACCAGGTGTGTCCACGTATTATCCGCGGAGGTTGGAATACAGGACTTCCTTTCTTCCTACAATATTCCTTAACATTCTTTGTTCTTTCACGGTAAATTTCTTCATCGAGTGCCTGAAATTTAAACATGTTATAATTTAAAGCAACATGGTGTTCTTTCAGTAACCTAGCCTCTATTTCTCGAAACAAACTTGAGTTTGAGATTTTGCTCAGCTGAGATTTCTCCCATTGACTCAGTGCTGTAATCTCAGCTGGGTTTTAATTATTATTCATGATACAGCACTGGGTCAATGGGAGAAATCTCAGCTGAGCAAAATCTCAAACTCAAGTTTGTTTCGAGAAATCGGGGCCAGATAAGCATATTGAATGATACTGTGATAGTCCTTTTCGTTCTGTTCTCTGAGGTCCTCATTGAAGCCGTTGGAATTGCAATTAGCCCACACAACTGTTAATTTGGAAGCTAAATTCACAATGGAGTGACCACATTCCACGGACACGTTTCAGTCATTGATATGAACCCAGGTGAAAACATAAGTAACCTACAATTTCTTCCGGTTTCAGATCTTCAAGTTGAGAGTGTAGATTGTGAGTGTACAGCTTCACTATACAGTCTCGTGTGTCCATAGTCTTAGGCATGTTCAGTCTCAGTTGTAGAGACTGTTGCTGTAGAGGCTGGATGTTCTGGGGAAATGAAACTTCCATTGGTCCACTTATCACTGAAAAACAACATAACGGCATTAAGCATTGTTACCAGATAGGTAATGTGTACATTTATATTGTTACCAGATAGGTAATGTGTACATTTATATTGTTACCAGATAGGTAATGTGTACATTTATATTGTTACCAGAT